>OZ005660.1:49451372-49527046 GCA_963930645.1 Salticus scenicus | reverse complement strand
TTCTAAACTTCTGTTCTGATTGAGCTACAAATTTACTACACATGTTAAAAGTCACCGTCTCACGAACTGTGTAGATTTTGGTCAGACTAGCACTTACAGATTTTTACCAGGATCACAACGAAAATATTTTTCATCATTATGATGTATGGGCTCAAATTTTTTGAAGGGCAATTTGATGAAGAAGTGGTGGGATGAAGATATCGAAAGTAAGAAAGCGGCCATGTACATATAGCGAAGCGATCCAGGTTCAATCAGCTCTGTGGAGAATAGGAAAAGATCTCTTTTCTTAAGAAAATCCATTATTCTTCATTTTTAAGTAACTGCATAAAGAATAAAGTGCATAATGTCTTATAAAATACTTAATGCGAATTAAAAAAAATAGACAGCTTTTTGAAGAGTTGAAAAGTTTATTTTCTTAATTGACTTGAAAATACTAAATAGATAAGAAGCCATTTCGATTAATAATTTTAAGAATCTTTTTTAAACGCCTTGGCAGCATGAAAGAACAGTTTGTAACTCTTCATTTTCACCAAATCTGCTTGGCTTACAAAAACGAATTTGGCTGAACACATTTTAAATTTTACGTATTATAAACTTAAAAGAGAGTTAAAAGATTGGCTAAAAATTCAATTACGTCATAGGATGTGATTAAATTTTGTCAGTTATCCAGAAATAGGCTAAAAGTGCGAAATCAATTGATAAAAATATTAAAAAGTGTTTTCAGCTATTATGATTCAACGGAATCTTTTTACGCCTGATTGGCGACCGAATGCTACAAAAAATCATCTGCGATTTTAAAGCATAAAATAAATGGGTTTTTCTTTTTTTTATATTTTATTTAATTATTAGTTGATGAGATTTAGAGCAGGGAAAAGAATTGCGGTTTATAATGCTGGGAACAATAAATTATATGAAATTACAGATTAATGAATAATAAATAAAATAAAATAAAATAAGCGAACTGAACCAAAATATAATTAGATTCTTTTAGAATAAGAAATATAATGTTTGCATTATAAATAAATGAAATGTAATTTATATTATTATTATTATTTCATTTTAACAAGGGATATGTGATGTTTTTCAACATCCCAGCAATAGCGTAAAATTAAACAACATATCGAAAAAATACTCAAAACACCCTATTATAATTTTCTCTTTTAATTTATTTATACAACAGTTAATTACTTAAGGCTCGGAAAGTCGAGTGGAGTCATTCCAGTTTTTATTTATTTATTTTTTTTTAATAAATTACTCGTTTTCAAATTTATTTAAAAGTTTTACAAACTTTTAACAAGTGTAAAATAACATTATTATATTATGTAAGTGATATATATATATAATAAATTATGCTTACTTTTTTTCGTTGTTGTTGTTATAGGGTATACAGTATTATGATGGTAAAAGAAAACATATTAATGAAATATTTATTTTAAAGTACATCAAGCAGTCCAAAAAATGTCAAGAAAAAATATATCTAGACATTCCATTAAATAAAGGAATTTTTAGTTATGATGTACTTCAAGATGTTTGTTTAAAAAAAAACATCAGCCATAATTATGATATTATAAAAAAATTCTTAACAGGATTCGAAACGAAAAAATATAATTATAAATAGTTTCTCCAAAAAATAATTGTATATTCAGTAAAAAATAAATAAATAAATAAAATAAAATAAAAAATAAATAACAAATAAATAAAGTAAATAAAACTCTTGGTTTTTTTCTTTTAATTGTTTAAAGTAATTTCTCATAACACTTATAAAAAAATGTTTTAAATGCACAGTATTATATAATTGGTAAACTAAAACATTAACATTCAACTCCATATTTTCTTTGAGTCCTCATTATTTTTATACATAAAGACAAGTATATATGTATATTAATAAATATTCATGTATTTGGAACATTTCTTATTGTGTTAGAGAGGCATTATTGTTGGTCTAGCATAAAAATATGCTGTAGATAAGTTGTTATAATAATGTAGTGGATGATTTTTTTTTTTTTTAACTGACGTTATTCAGAGCCACTTTATAGCTCGAACGAACAACCGAAATGGTCCCAAACTTAAAATAAAGTCTAGTGTTGGATATGGAAACTAAGATTCCGTAAAAGAAAGTGTTTTATTTCCAAAAATCGCCGATAAGAATATTTATGGTGCTATACAATGTAAAAAGTATTACAAGAAGAAAAAAAAGAAAGAAAGAAAGAAAAAGAAAAGACAAAGAAGAAGAAGAAATAATAACACATTCAAAATTACAGTGAAACGTTATACTTTCTTGGTTAGCTACATTAATTTCCACGGAGAGGAATTCGACCATATGTAATATGAAGGCCGTTCATGGAGATTACGTCGTGCAGCATGTCACAAGGAATATTTCGCACTATCTACGATTTTTTTTTTTTAACATACTCAAGTTTATAACTCCATTAACGTAAACTTTTGAAAAAATCACCAGTAATGAGCGTTCTGATAATGTGGATGGATGGATGGGTTTTACGGTGCACTAGTGCTGCGCAGATTGGCAATTGGCGACGGCCTGGGACACACCCCAAGAAGTCGTCCGGAGACATGCCATCACAATTTTGATCCTCCATGGAAGGGGTGTCTCTCCCGCTTCGGTGACCCCCAGAGGTTTAATTTTTGATGGGAGCATGGAAGACATTGCGGTCACGACAGATTTTACGTGCACCAGCCACCATTAGTGTACACGCCCATACAGCACAGAATGTTTCAGTTAATGTTGCAAAAAGCTTACAATCTCCGATACCTTTCTGAAACTTTCACCCTTTTTGATTTTTTATCTGTTAGGTAATTGTTACGCTTCTGTTACGTATCTGATTTTTTGTTACGATGGCGGACATTTCTACGTTTTTGAAACTAACCGGAAAGTAATCTGAACGATTTTAAATGCTTCTGAAATGTTTATAATGTTTCAATGTTATATGACTGTTACGTTTCTGGCACATTTTGTGCTGTTAGGGCGACGGTCTTTGGCCGGCTCGAATACCGAACCCACAATCTTCCAATTACGAGGCCGGCGCTCTACCGACTGGGCTACCGCGGCCCTCTGATAATGTGAGTCGCATATTCACTAAACAGGCTTACTTCAGCTGAGAATATTTTTTGGAGTTGTCTACATCCCATACAGCACAGAATGTTTCAGTTATGTTTCAAAATGCTTACAAACTTTCAAAAACGTAACACATTTTCATATGCTCTCTGATACCTTTCTGAAACATTCGACCTTTACTATGTTCTCTCAGTTGCGTGATTGAAACGTTTCTGTTACGTACCCAATTTCTTTGTTACGATCGCGGGCATTTCTACGTTTATGAAAGTAATCGGAAGGCAAACTGAACGTTTCTGTAATATTTACAATGTTTCCATGTTATATGACTGTTACGTTTCTGAAACATTTTGTGATGTTAGGGATGTTTCTACAGCCCAAAATATAGACGTTATTGCCGCATGCGCAAGCACAAATTTGAAATTTGCTTTGATATCCTTATATTAAATTGATTTTCCTTTTGGTAAGCTACAACAATGCTTTAAATACTCCTAGCGGAAATTTTCAAAACTTTTTTTTTTTTCCACGAAATCCTAACTCCCAAATCATAAGCTTGGGCTACTGCAGTTCTTAGATTGAGCTACAAGTGGCTCTCAGTATACCGTCAGATAAAAAAAAAAAAAAAAAAAAAAAAAAAAAAAAAACGTTACCCTGTATTTAACACTTTCCCAAAAATGTTTAAAAAATTCATCGAAAATATTCGACCTTTTTTACTGAATTAAATAATAAGCGAAATATATCATATTACACGCTCTCTAGATAACTTTTAAATCAAAAGTTAGGTAAATTAGACTATATTTGTTGCTTTTATCTGATGTTCTGCCCCTTTCCCTGATTCTTTTTCATACTACATCTCTCTCTCTCTCTCTCTCTCTCTCTCGTTTTTACTTTCTTCTATATGTAATATAGAGAAAGTATTGGATTCGCGAAAATTTTCGAACTCCACTTTTTGATGGATTTACATGTTTTGGGATGTGGAGAACACGAATTAATAGTTTTTAGAAAATGTCTGTCTGTCTGTCTGTATCATTTTTTTGTGGACGCTGTATCTCACGAACCAATGAATGAAATTTAACCAAACTTGGTATTTAGTTGCACCCTGACATGAACTGGTGCTGATTAGATTTTGGGATTAATAGCTCAACAGGTGGCGCTGTGATCGCATTTTATGCAAATTTTTAACATGGCAGAATAGGACAAAATTCCGTATAAATGGGCATAATGAGAGTTATTTTAAACTTGTGATTGTAAAATTAATATGAATTATTGATAATAGTAGTAGTTAACTAGGAAAAAAAATTTGTGCATGTGGGGGCATCGGCCCCCCCTCCGTCTGGGGGGGAAGTACCCCCCCGGAGAAGTAAATTTTCAAGATGGGTATCTTTCGAAAGGTCTCGTTGATAATAGTAATAGTTAACTGGGAAAAAATTTTTGTGCATGTGGGGGCATCGGTTCCCCCCCTACCGGGGGGGGCAAAGTTTCATGATGGGTATCTTTCGAAAGGTCTCGTCAATACCTTTAAAACGAATGGTTGAACCATAAATCTGTGATAATTTAAAACAAAGTTATCGATTTTTTTTACTTTTAACAAAAAAAAAAAAAAAACTTGGGAAAAAAAAAAATCGTTTTTTTTTTTTTTAACGAAATTTTACCAAACTTGGTATTTAGTTGGTCCCCGACATAAACTAGTGCTGATTATAGTTGGGGATCAATAGCTCAACATGTGGCGCTGTGATAGCATTTTATCTAAATTTTTAACATGGCAGTATAGGACAAAAATTCGTATAAATGTGCATAATAAGAGTTATTTCACACTTGTGATTGAAAATTTAATATGAATTATTGATAATAGTATTACGTAATTAGGAAAAAAAATTTGTGCATGGGGGGCATTGCTTCGCCCATGCACAAAATATATGCATGGGGTAAATTTTGAAGATGGGTATCATTCGAAAAATCTCGTCAATACCTTTAAAACGAATGGTTGAACTATAAATCTGTGATAATTTAAAACAAAGTTATCGATTTTTTTTACTTTTAACAAAAAAAAAAATCGTAATTTTTTTTTTTTTTTAAATATTCTTACTGATTGAATATGTATTACTTTTAACAAAAAAAAAAAAAAAAAAAAAAAAAAAAACCTTAGAAAAAAAATCGTATTTTTTTTTTCTTTTTCTTTTTTTTTTTTTTTTTTTTTTTTTTTTTTAAATATTGTTACTGATTGAATATGTATAGGAAAATATAGAAGAAAGTCTTGTTGTGGCCACAACATACTAGTTAAGATAGTAATATTTTTAAAAGTCAGTTACAATTCGCATTTTTAATTAAAATTCACAAATAAAACACTTTTTATTTTCTTGAATTTGTCTAAATTAACAAATAAAAAATATTTAAAATTTAATTTTGTATTTAATCCTTTTTGTGTAAAGAAATTAAATTTGAAAATTATTGGAAGTAAAATTTATAGGGATAAATAATGGAAACTTTTTTTTTTCTATCGAATCTTACAGAAAATAATCTAAAATTATTATACCAGGTTTTATAAAAAAAAAAAAAAAAAAAGGTTTTGTAGCCCGTGATGGGTATTCATGAAGTTTTCAATTTGATATTAAGAAATATATTCTGATTTTTCTAAGTTTCTGAGTAAAAATAAAATAAAATGAAATAAAATAAAAAGATAGATATGGCTATCTTAGCTAGCTCTTAAAGAATTACGTGGTAGCTTCATTGTCACGGCACATGATATGCCGTATAACTATTTAGAGAGTAAAATTCTATATATGTGTGTGTGTGTATTATATACAACATGATGCATTAGGGTCTTATATTTTAACATACAATTTTGTTTAATTTTGTTTAATTTGTGTGCAGTGTGCACAGGAAGAAAAGGCATCTCCAAAGCAATTTACAATGCACTTTGGTTTGACGACCAGTTTTAAATGTTAAAAAAACATTTTCAGGTGTATCTACCTCTTTCTCTCTCTCTCTCTCTCTCTCTATGTATATATATATATATATATATATATATATACATACAATACATACACACTGTAAATAGTATTGCTGCAGATTTACTGAAGTGTTTATCCAGAGTCTTTCCAAATTTAATAAAATTATTCATTAAAGTTAAATAATTGAGATTCTAAATCTTTATTCTGTATTTTTATTTATTTTTATTATTTAATTAATCGATAATAATTTTAAAAAATGTTTTTGTTTTGGAAAAAGCAATCTAAGTCACAAATATATTGTCGTCATTAATTAATAACATTAATATTAGTCATTAAAATTCATGTACAAAATAGTTTTTTTTTAACATCTCCGTTTATTTTTCTCCGTAATTTCACTTAATACGAGTACATAATATAAATGATTGCAATTACTTTTCTGTTGAAATTTTTAACAGTGTTTATACATAAGGAATTTAAAAAATAAGATGCACTTGTTATCCGAGAGATGGCAGCAATGCGATTATGGGAAAGTGTTGCACGAGTACGGAAATTTTTAAGGAAATATCATCAGTGTATAGCAGTGTTGCCAGATTGGGGATTTTGTCACACTTTTGGGGAATTTCGAGGGGATTTTTGAAATTTTTTGAGAGAAACCTGGAGAATTTTTCAACTTTTTTTTTTTTTTACTTTTTTTAGTCTACCTGTTAACATTACAGCATTGCCAACTGTAAGAATCTGTCCTTTTAACAGTTTTCTTTAGCACGTAGGGGCTTTTGAAGGTACTCCTTCGCGCCAGGACATCCCCAGGATAAAGTATACATCTTGTGTACATCCTTAGCACTAAAGTACGCAGATTTAAAATTTTCCGATAACTAGTGCGTATATAAAAGTTATTTTTTTTTTATATGGGGATATTTAAAAAAATGAGCGTCATTTGGGGGAATTTTTGAGCTTAAATATGTTAAATAGTTTTTTTATTTTTTTATTTATTTTTTTTGAAAAAAAAAAAATTATTTTTTAGTAGAAATTGAGTCGGGGATATTTCTTTGGGAAAAACTCTGATATGGGGAAATTTGAAAGCCTGCTTGGGAAAATTGACTGTCGACCATCTGTCAACTTGCATGAGGCAACAGGCCTCCTGCAATATCACGATCAGCCATTGTTAAATAATATCAACAGTAAGATAATAGTCGCACAGACTAAACTGGTGCGGAAAGGCAAAGAAGACCAACAACTGTGATCACATTTGATGAAAGGGATTATATTCTCTGCAATCATAGATTAAGTATCGAATACGTTGTACAAGTGTTGGAATATCTGTTGGTGAGTGATGTAATACTAAATTTTTTGTTGAGATTAAGCAAAAGGTTTGTGTACAGGTCTATTCAAGAAAATTCAAATGCTTTACGTCTATGAGCAAAATTTCTCGTAAGTACCGTGTGAAATCCACAGACTACCCCGAACAAAATGAAATGAACATACTTTTTGTATGCATAAAAACATGTCTTTTGTAGATTGTGGTACAGAAATCATTTATTGTTCGCTTACAGGGCTACCCAAAGTATTTGTATATATTGGGGGCTATACTTGGAAATTGCTGGAAGTGTATTTCATTTTGCGTCAGGTGTTCTTCCTATAAAACTAAATTCAAGCACACAATATGATATGCATATAGGTTACAAACAATATACAGAGCTAGCCAAAACTAAGCTGGGCCTTTTCTTCTAATGAATGTAATTGATGGAAGTGCTTTGTTACAGTTTACGATGTCAACGAACACTACTCAGGAAGCTGATTTCCCACATAGCAATTTCAGTTTGCAGCGAAATTGCAGCAGTCTTGCTTTGTAAGCCAATAAACTTGCAGCAAGTTCAGCGTGACAAGCTTGCAAGTTGATAACAAGACAAGCAAGATAATGCAAACTCCGAAGTCACCATACGCCAAATTTGCAGCAAACTTGTCATGCAAGTTGCACTCCTACTGTATCAAATTTGCTGCAAATTCGTTGCAAGCTAGTAGAAAAGTTAGCTTTGGTGTATCAAGAGTACTTGCATATTCATTGCAATAGGCAAGCTTGTCACGTCACACGAACTGCTAATGCATTGCAAACTTAAAATCTTATCACGCCACACTACCTGAAAACACGTATATAAATATGTAAATACAGCTTGTATTTCACATGAGACTTCTTAACACGAGACTTTGAATATTTTGGAAGCCCCCGCGGACATCTTCACGCTTCTTCCTCCAGTAAACAACACAGGCAAGATAACGTCGCAGAACCACTTCAATATCAGTCTTCAGATTGTTGAATTTCAAATACTTACATAGCAATTTTAGTTTGCAGCAAAAACGGTGTTTAAAAAAATATGTATATATAGTAATTAAAACGAAAGATAGATTTATGTCTACTTTGCGGCAATTTCACAGCAAACTTGTCGCTTCAAATTTGAAACAGCAAGATAATATCAAGAAAAATCAAACTTGCTGCAAATGTTCTTGTTATCTGGGTTTATGTATAATATCACATTTTGAGGTTACATGAAAACGAAAGTCTAATTTTTAGCGGTTCATCTGTATGCGTATATCTGTTATCAGCATAACTTAAAATCAAATAACTGAAGGCAATTTAAATTTAGTATTTTGAAATTCGTATTGGGTTGCTATTTGAAAAATTTTATCAAGATTTGCAAGTATGAAGTCAAATTAATAACAACCTTGAACATACACTGTAAAAAAATTTCTGTAACAATAAAGCACTTTTTTAACAGAAATACAGCATAGGTTGCTGTACAATTTAAAAGCTAGTTCTGTAAAAATAATTGAAAACTGGTTACTTTACATTGTGCTGTAAATCGGTATCAAAAAATTTCCAGAAGTGTTTTGGTGTGCATGACATAATTTATCAACCAATCAGTGCTGATATTGACCTTATCTTTTTCTGAAAAGAAAAGTCATTGTGAGCCCAACGGAGCGATTAGCAAAGTGTTGACCTCTAGAACAGGAGATTGTGAGTTCGAATCCTGGACTATCCAAGACCGTTCGTTTGCTTCGCATGAAAAGTAACTTATATGTGTAAAAAAATAAATATGTTGGGGATTACTAACTGCACGCATGTGTAATTATTCCAGGAAATATTTTTAAAGCATACTGTGAAAATTACAGTACACGTGAGCAAAATCGCAACAAATTTATTTTACTGCACATTGTAAAAATGTTGCACAGTGAGTAGGCAATACTTTTACTAGCACACTGTGCTGAAACCTACTACAGAAATTTTTTACAGTGTATGTTTTTCAAATAAATGTAGGCACTATAATTGAACGGGGATTTGAAGGGTCGGTAGCCGCCTTACGCAGTCAAATAAAACTCTTCCTAAACCTATTTTAAAATATTTTAAAAGTAGATTGAATTTTATTGTCTTACCTTACTGATTTTATGCTTTAATATGTAATCTGTCTTTAAAATAGTGAAATGCAGTTTAAAAAAGATCGTGAAAGGGAAACAGAAGATTTTTTTTTTTAATATAATGATGAACTCTGCTTTAATTTACTATGAATCTAAAATAATAATAATAATAATAACAACAAATATAAAATTTTGACATTATTATGTAAGTGATATACATATATGTAAAGAGAGAGAGAAAAAAAAAAGATGGATTTTGTAAAGTTTTTTGCTATATAATGCAGTATAAAAAAATAACAGAAATATGTTTTAAGAAAAAAATTTTAAGATATGTAAAAAAAATAATAATAATAAAAAAAAAAAAATAAAAAAAAAAAAAAATTACGAAAGGAAAACAAAAGTTATGTCTAGACATTCTAATAAAGTAAGTAAATTTTACTTATAATTTTTTTGTTAAGATGTTTATTAAAATGTATAAACTAGTTTGAAATATTATCAAAAAAATTCATATCATTACTTAGAAGAAAAAACATAATTAAATAAAATTTTCATTCGAATTCTTTTTACATACTTAATAAAAAAAAATAAAATGTATTATTGTTATGATTTTTAATGATTTGGAACATATTCTCAAAAGAATTATAAAAAATACTTTTATAAAAAAATACTTTTAATAAGAAAAAAATTATGAATGCTATTTTTTTTCCCTTTACGAATGAAAAAAAAAAAAAAAATTACACTTGAGATCTCAAAATTTGCTTTCAAAGAGATATCAAAGTTTTTTTTTTTTTTTTTTTTTCTTTTTTGCATATAAAAAGAAATATATGTGTATAATAACCAAATTATTTAAGCAGAATATGTTTTACGGATAACACTACAGGGGATCTACTTTTGCGCTAACATAAGAATATATTATAAGCATAAACTGTTATAATAATACTTCTGAATTATTCTTTCAAAATTCGTAAACTTTATGACTTTTTTTCGTAAGCCTTTTTATGAAATTAAACTGTTTGTTTCTAAGTCATATATGACATTGTTTTAAACACACCTATATTTTTTACTTTCTTCTCTATTCAATAGAAGGAAATAATGGTTTTTAAAAAATTTACATTTTCAGTTTTCGATGAATTTACACGTTTTGAGAGTAACCTGAATACATTTTGACCATTTTTAGAAAATCTCTGCTTGTCTGTGTGTGACAAAAATTTGTGGGAATTGTATCTCAGAAACCACTGCACAGAATTTAATATAATTTTATATGTAATTACACCTTGACGTAAATTAGTTCCTATAAACTTTTGTTGCAAATCACTCAACAGATGGCGCTGCTATACTCCCATTTAAGAGAAAGCAATATCTTATGTTCTATTGTCTATAATCAAACAAAATTCGGTATGCGACAGGTGCATAATATCTTCACAAATAGTAAATTGCAACAAAAATATCTTTTCTCCTTCTGCTCCTGTGGCTATCTACACTGATGGCTCCAAAACGGACCACGGTGTGGCTGCGGCCTTTTTTGTGATGACAGATGGTTCGGTTGTCCATCAGTGGGCGGGCAGACTGACCAACTGTAACTCTGTTTTCCAAGCGGAATTATTCAGGATCCAAATGGCCATAGACTGGGTTGTGGCTAATATTAATAACTATCCCTCCCATAATATTTTCAGTGATAGTCTGTCAGGTCTGCTAGCCATTGCTCGCCACAGGATTAAACATCCACAGGTTATCTCAATTAAATCAAAACTTATTAATCTGGCTAAACATCTCTCCCTGGCACATGTTTCTGCCCACAGAGGAGTTCTCGGCAATGAACTTGCTGATTCACTGGCCAAGGTAGCCACCGAAAACAATTCAATAGATTTTTCACTTCCTGCACCTCCCTCATACGTTAAACACGTATTAAAACAACAATTACTTAGAGATTGGCAGGACTGTGGGATACTTCTCAAAAGGGAAGATACACCGTTAATCTCATTCCTCTCGTAAACTTAAATTCTTGGTGTCTCCCCCCCCCCTCCCGTGACTATTTTTCTGACAGGTCATGGCCCATTTCCATCCTATTTATACAGATTTCATTGCCGACGCTCTCCTCTGTGTCCTTGCGGGGAGGAGGGAACGCCTAATCACTATTATTACTACTGTAGTTTAACTTCTGCCTTCCACTTAAGAAATCCCACTCCCAGGCCAGCCGATTGGCTGTTTAATATCCTCAATAGAAAAAAGCCTGCTTTCTAAACTAAATAGTATATTTGAATTTCTTATGAATATGACTAATCTCACAGATTAATCTCACATCTGCTTGCTCTATATGTCATCGAACCTTCACAAAATCATCTTTTCATCAATCTCGTGCTGTGGGTATTTCAACACAACATAAAATATCGCCATCAACAACTGCAGACTATTATCTACCAGCATAGAGCATGCCGCTCCTTGTCGCGTGGGAGAACTCTCTCTAGCGGCCTTTGTAATTGTTTTTTTTTTTTTTTTAGAGTTTAAATAAACTCCGGAAGAGGGGCCTAGCATAGCTGGAATCGCTCGACACTGCTCCTAGAGCGGTGAGCGGCACCTCTTTCCTGTTAATAAAATATTATACTGGTTAAATTTGGCTATATATTGGCCAATAGGTGGCACCGCTACGCTGCGATTTTCCCCATCATTGGCAAAACTATATCTCAGATTCTATTGTATATAATTTCACAAAACATGGTGCATAAGATGGCCGTTATAAAACAATATGCTGGTTAAATTTGCATGCATATTGGCCAATAGGTGGCAATGCTGTGTGGGAATATTACAGACCCTATATTAGGAAGAGACTGGACATTGAGGTAAAGTCGGCTATTTTCGTGCCAATACGGAGCGATCTCCGTAGAACGTAAAGCTTTTTTCTTCGCGATTGACACTTTACTATACAACATAAATGAAAGAAAATTGTACTAAATTTGTGCAGAAAGCAATGCAGAATATAAATATATAATTTTTTTCGTCTTAGAACGTCTTTAACAAAACTGTATTTAGTGTACTTTTTTTTATATAGGAATATTTGTTAGTGTTCGGAGACTTTTGTTCCCGATAGTACATTCTATATATAAAAAGTTAGAAAATTTTTAACAAAATATGGTATGACGGTGTTTTTCCGTCACCGCAATACCTGGGTCCATAGCTGTACGGGCCGCATCGAAGTTGCTAGAAGTACACAAAAAAACTGTAGAGAGGAATTCTTCCTTTTCAGAAGAAGTAATCAGGCAGAATAAGATTAACTTGCATTTATTTTAAAAAAATCACAAAAAGAATTCCTCTTCAAGCATGAAGTACATCTTTTTTTGAAGCACAGAAGAATATATCAATCTCCCACGGAAATTGAGACGGGGGGAGAGGAGGACACCACAGAAAAACGGCTTACTCTATCAACGTCAAAATCGCAAAAGCTTTTCTAAATCTCGCAGCTTCCTAGAAGTTAAATTGCAACCCCAAAGATTGGCATCGTTAAAATGCAGCCAAAAGAATGCCAAACTGTTTCTTTGTTCTTCTAACATATTCATACTAAATTTTTGAATATAAAAAGTTCGTTACAAATATTAAATCGATTTGACATTGAGAAGCCATGCCAAATGACCTTCAACTCTCAATGAACAAAGACGGCGACGCTTAGACTATCCAAACAACATTATAAATCTATTTTTAGAATAATAATGACCCTCTTGAAATAATAATAGGTTTTTAACGTAAACATAAAAGGATAATAAACATGAAATCAAATGATTATTTTATTTTATTAATAGCTGTATATGCTATAAATATGCTGATAACGGCTTTTTAAATTACCCTCTGAAAATAAATAATTATGGCTAAATTGATTTAATCCATCCGGGGAAAATGTATAAACATACTATTTTTCAAAAACCCTGATACAAAAATTGCTTATTTTATTCCTAGATCAATGTGTTTGTAACGATAGAAGAACAAAGAAATGAAAATTTTGATTTAAAAATAAAACGGGAAATTCTCTATAATTAATTAATTGAATTAGATAAATTTAAAAAGATTTATTTTATATAATCTATATTAATCCCTCCTTTTTGTTATATATTAAATTTGGATAAATAAATAAGCTTTTAAAGGACATATGTGTGAGAACACTCACACATATATCTCCCCTTCGACTAGTAAAAAAAAATAAAAATAAGTCCTCCTCCCCTCCTGTATAGAAATGCATATACAAACAATAATATTCAAAAGCACTTACCAAAGACGCACACTTAAAAAAAATGATATTACATCCTAAGTAAAAATTATATGAATGCTTAATATTGAACAAACCAAATATATATGAAATATAAACACTAATTCAAAAATACAAAATACACATATTTCAAAAATATCAGTATACCCAAAAACTTTAAGAGAAACATTTTGTCATGATACGCGCAAAAATGTGGCTTCTATAAATAAGTTGAAACTGCAGTTCAATATAGTTCATAGTCTTTTTTTATATGCCACCAAAAATTTCAGCTGAAATGTTTTTCTGTGAAAGAGTCTTTTTGCTATTCTTAGCAAATAATGCCACAGTAACAGTTACTAATGTTAGATTTTTACACACAAAATATTAAATTTTCACACTAATATGTATAGTGAAATAGAGAAAATAAATATAAATTACACATATGCATATATATTGTTGAAATACTAAAGGTTCCAGCATATTATTGTAATATTTATTTGTCTAACACCTTGGTTACACACATTGGTCAACGTTAAACAAAATTGTGTACAAAAAATAAATAAATAAAAGTAAAGAAACAGAAAAGTTTTCGTGTATACCACACAGGAAAGATTTTAAAAAGGACGCCATTGGCAGTCAAAAAAAAATAATCTTCCCTTAATCCTTACAAAAAGTAAGTGTAATGATGTTAACTTAAGGCTAACATCCTAGCGGGACAGGGCGTGATGAAAGACCTGCACTGTTAGGCACAGGCCTTCGTCCCCCAGCAGAGTCCACAGACCCCTGTAGGGACACCTCACGAAACCGATTAATTAAGTGTCATAAATGTTGAAAAATTAATGTCAACAAAAATATATATTCTCATCACGTATCCAATGTTGCTCTCCCGGGAGAAAATTTTGAACGAGACAACATATATCTAGGATAGGGTAATAAATAAGTAAAAGAAAACAAATTGACAAAATTTTGAGTGACGAGAGGGAGTGCCAAAATACTAAAAAAATTTAGATTGGAAATTGAACAAACCAAACACATGTTGTACACTAAAAATCAATTGGAAACTTATAAAATTTAGCTGTATGTATACTGTTAGCACTATTATCATTAATAATTAATTTCCTATGAACTTAATTTGTATTCCAATGAAATATCTCTATTAAATATATTTCAAGTATCTTACTTTTGTTTAACCTTCACCCAATAAAAATAGATATAGTAAACATTAAATAAGAAAAATAACACCTTGATTACTAATTTAGAAATTCAAAATATGATCTACAAACATTTATGTTATCATTAGAGTCCTTTTTTTTTTTAGTTGTATCTTATTTATAAATATTATATATATTCAACAACACTGCAATGCAAGAAATAGTCTTTACATCAAAAGAAAAATATAAAAAAAACAGTGGACCAGCCATCTAAAAATAAAAATAATAAAATAAATAAAGACGAGTTCCTGCACAGCAAACAAATACATTCCATTGGCCATTGGAAAATGCATTTGTGAAGCAAAATATATTCAAACTTTTTTGTGAAAAAAATTAATTGCGATTTCTTAAGTTATAAGGATGTGTAGAATTATTGCCAATATTATGTGATATATTGGAGTTGGGTTCAGCAAACAAATAATTACGTCGAGGAGGAGCAATAAGGAGTCTATCAATATGGACTCTGAAAGCTTTATTATCAGGTGCATGTAATCTCTTAATGGAAAAGGAAACTGGCGATTGTTTTTGTACAACAATAAATGGCCCAGAATACTTGGGTTTAAATTTATCTATTGATTTCAAGTATACAACATCATGAACAGCACAGGCCTCAGTTTTGCGCGTTTTTGAAAATTTTGATACCTTTTGTCTTGATTTTCTTTAATGTTAGAATATGCTTTGCTATAGATGTTATCTAAGTCGTGTAATAATTTATATATGTCTACATTTTTATCCAAAAATGGCTGATTTATAAATTGGTCAAATGTATCAAATATTAAAGACAGTACCCTACCAAAATGCAGTAGGTTAGGTGAAAAGAATGTGGATGAATGTGTTGAACCATTGTAAAGTGATTTATGTATAGCTAGTGAATTTTCAAAAGAATACCCCTCAGAAATTAAAGTGTTAATTGAGTACTTTATAGATTTATTTAGCCTCTCAGAAATAGAGTTACTTTGAGGATGGGCAACAGATGAATGTAAAATTTTTATGCCAAGTTTATCATTAAAAATATTATAAATAGTTGATGTAAACTGTTTGCCTAAATCTGATAATATTACTGATGGTCTACCAAATGTTGCAATGTAATTAAATAAACATTTAACTATTTTTGATGAAGAAGTGTCTTTTAATTGAAATAATTCAATGTGTCGCGAAAAATGGTCAATCACAGTCAAAACTGAATGTCCATCTATAAAAGGACCAACCAAGTCGACACTAATAGTATGCCCTGGATGTGTTGGAGTGTAGGTGGGTTGTAGAGGAGCTGGTGGTGTGTTATGATGTTTATTTTGTAAACATAAAGTACACGAAGCAACAAAATTTAAAGTGTCTGTGTACATACCTTTCCAATAATATCTATTTGATAAAAATTCGTATGTTTTTGTTAACCCAAAGTGAGAAAGGTGTGAAATGGTTAAAACTTTAGATTTTAAAGAATGTGGTACAACAATGAGATATGAAAAAGTATTATTATGCAAATTTTGTTTCTTGTACATTAAAACTTTAGAATCTGGATGAATAAAAAAATTATCATTATTTTTTGAAAAACCTTTTCTCAAAATTTGCCTGTAAATAATTGACAATTTTGGATCATTCTTTTGCTCAGATATAAATGTATTATTTGAAATTTCCAAAAGGGGATCTTTATTTTGAGTATTACCAGAAACTAGAAAATTGTTGAATTGATTTTGTTGTACAGACTGAGTAGAAGAGGAAATTTGATTAATTGAATGTGTGTCATCATGTACGATAGGAAGAGGTTGAGAACTGAATATTAATTCTGGATTTGTTTTTAAATTTTGTTGATTATTTGAGAAGTCTGATCTTGATAAATAATCCGCTAAAACATTTGTAGGGCCAGGAATATGTTCAAATTCAAATGAGTATTCTGACAACTCTAACAGCCATTTAGTAGTTAAATCAGCAGGACTATTTGTTTTTCTATATGTTTTTAAAGGAGCACTGTCAGACAAAATGATAAACTTTCTATTGTATAAGTAATATTTGAAAGCAATTACAGATTTATAAATGGCCATTAATTCAAGTTTGATAGCCGGATATCTTTTTTCAGACGGTTTAAGTGATTTAGAGAAAAAGGCTACAGGTAATAATTGATTGTCAAATTTCTGCATCAAAACTCCTGCAATAGAAATATTTGATGCATCAGTGTTGAGAAAGAAAGTCTTGTTCCAATCCGGTAATCTTACCATAGGTGAATTTAAAAATATATCTTGAAATTTCTTAAAAATATCCTGATGATGTTTATTCCAAACAAATTTTGTTTTCGGTTTAGTCAATTCAATAAGTGGTTGAATTAATTTAGAAAAATTATGAATAAGAGACTTATAAAAGGTTACAACTCCTATAAAGCGTTTTAATTGTCTTTTTGTTGTAGGTGTAGGGAAAGAGTTTATTTTAATGATATTTGACTCAATTGGAGAAATTGAATTATTCTCTATGTGAAATCCCAAATAATTTACAGCACTCTTATGAAATGTACATTTACTAGGAGCTAAGGTTAAATTATATTTAATTAAAATCTTAAGAATTCTTTCAAGTTTGACACATGTCTCTTCAAAACTATTTGCACCAAATATTAAATCATCCTGATACGCGTAAATTCCATCTATATTAATTTCATCAATTAAAGAATCCATGAGTGCTTGAGTGCTTGATACTGAGAAGCCGCGTTTTTAAGACCAAAACATAGTCTTTTAAATTTGAAACTGCCAAACATTGATGTGAAAGTAATTTTATCTTGTAAATGTTCCGGTAAATCAATTTGATGATACGCCTGTTGGAAATCAAGACAAGTGAAAAATTTATACGCAGATAGATCAGCTATTATATTTTGAATTTTAGGTAACGGATAAGAAGAACCTTGAATAATAGAATTTAACATTCTTAAATCTAACGCGAGGCGAAATTTCTGTTTACCAGATCCATCTTGTTTTTTTTTTACTAATAAAATTGGGCAAGCCCATTCTGAGCAGTTTCGCTCAATAATCCCAGCCTCTACCAATTGGTTAATTTGATCTCTAGCTTCCTGTTGTAAAGCCTGAGGAATGGGAAAGGGCAAAGTCTTAATTGGATAGTCACTTAAAAATTTTAAATCTGGTACTACCTTGTCAGTATGTCCAAGGGTTTTCATATTTTTAGAAAATGCTGCGAAATTACTTAATAAAATTTGTTTTAATTTTGTTGCATGAGCCCCATTGAGATGTTTAACATCAAAGTCCGTGGGTGTTAAATCTTGTTTTCTCATTTTTAATACATCACTAGAAGGTTGAATATAATTAATAAATTGTGAAGCCTCTGAAATTTCAACATTATCATTTTGTTTTGAACCATAGTCTATAATTTGTTCGATTTCTTTAATTGTACCAATATTTGAATGTTTGTTTACATGCATACTTCTATTAGTGTTATTCTTAACATATAACTGAAATTTTACTCTATCATATTTACTATTACAATTTTGTTTCTGAGAATGATCAATATTAACTATTGAATCCAAAAAAATTAATTTGGAAGAACTCTTTTTACTCTGAAATAAATAATCACCCGAAGAAACTTTGGGACAATAAACCGTAATAGAAGATTCTTCTTTGGGTTGTAAAATAAGTTTTTGTCCCGTTTTTACTGAAAGTGTCTTACATTGAGTATGCATATTAAGATTTTCTTCATGGTCGCTATATGTGTTTGTTATAGGAATACTCAGATCTTTAATTTTTAACAAGGACCTCTGCATATCTAATATTACATGATATTGTTGAATAAAATCATAACCCAAAATAACCCTAAATGCAGAACCTTCAGGAATGTCTACTATGAAGAATTTTTGTGAAAAAAAATGATTTTGAATTTTGAAAGTGGTTTGTATACAAGATGAAAACTGTACATTCGAGTTTACTGTTTTGATTGTCACATGGGAAGATAAATGTTTATATTTCAAACTATGTTTTAATTTATTAAATGTACTTTCAGCTAACAGACTAACAGAACTACCAGTGTCAAGAAGTGTGTTTACCTTTTGTTTATCTAGCAAAATTTTAATAAGAGGTAACTTTGGAGAATTTACATGGACATTAAAAATGTTCTCCCTTTTATCGTTATTTGTTTGAGTACATTTAGAATCAGAAATTTTCAAGATTTGTTGTGTCTGAGACGCAGTAGAATTCACCAATCTCACACTAGATAATTTGGGTAGATTAAAGTTATTATCAATGTCCAGAGAAAAATTTTGTGCTGATGCTCTATTCAATTCCTGAGATGTACTTGCATCAGCTAAACTACATCTCTGCGCTCGTTTAAATTATTTGGATTTTTACTATAATTATTTCTGTCATAATTTTTACCCCTAGTCTGATTTCTTTTCCATCTAAAGCACCTAGTAGCAACATGTCCTCTTTTATTGCACAATTGGCAAATAGGAGAAGAATGATATCTGTTCTTATTTTGATTACCCCTGAAATATTGTTTTCCCCTGAAATTTTGATTTCTACTTTTATAATTATGTCTTAATTTACTTTGCCTATTATTGTTTCTTTGCCTATCTTGCACCGGGGATTCGTGTGTATGATTAACCTCATCAGATTTACTAGCGAATGACAGATTCTATCTGTCAGTTCGACTAACTTTTCAGATAGTGTATTTATGACTGGGTTATTTAAACTCAATTGTAATAATGTTTCATTAGCATTAATATCTTGTAATTTCTGTGCTCGGTTGACCGCTTGTTGATACTCAGAGATTCCCTCTTCTTGAATCTTAACTCTGATATTTGAGGGAATGGTTGAAATAAATTTAGTAAACTTAATGGAATTTAAAGCATTAGCATCATTAATCTGAGAATATACTACATCGGCTAAAATATTTAGCCTGTGGGAAAAATTTCTAATAGACTCTTGTGGTAAGAGTATTAAATTGTTAAATTCCACAAGAGCCTGAGTACTGCTCATTGGAGCAAAAAAATTTTTGAATTCATCCTTGATAAATTTTAAATCTGTGGATTTATATAATAAAGGAGATTGAGTCATGAACTTTAATGCAGGGCCGGTTAATTTTCCTTTTAAAATTGCCACTGCCTCTTCTGAATTTAATCTATTTAATTTAGCATAAGACTCAATTTGGTCAAAAAAAAAATTCAAGTAAGGATGAGTCCCCGTCAAAATTTAGAATGTTAATATTAATGTTCTTTTTAGAGGCCATCTTAATTATTTATGTTGGGTCAAATAAATACTAATATATCTCAGAAATACTCGAGTAAAAAAAAATATAATGTATTAAATTAATGAGCACAAAAATTACGCATCTTTCCTTTTGATGCATACGGCAAATGCATATGATAAAATACCTTATTAAAAATATCGAAAAGTATATATATATATCTTAAAATATTCGAAAAATAAAATAAATCATAAGGAATTGTATAAATTTGCAACAGTAATTGTAATAAATCACTTAAAAAATAAATCACAATATGCAAATAAAAGTATTAATCATCATGAAAGAACAAAAAATAAAATATATATAAAATATCCCATCGAAATACTGTGAAACCCATTAAAAATATATATTTCAAAATTGTCCGAGCAAAAAAAATAAATTGCGTTAAGATCTATGAGCACAAAATATTATGCATTTTTCCCTTTGTTACTCACAGAAAATGCAAATGATAAAATACCTAACCAAAATATTATGTAAAGATATTACCAAAAAAAATTATATATATCAAAATGTTCCAAAAATTAAAATAAATCACTTTAAGCTTTATAAGCAAAGAAAAATACCAATTATCATGAAAAACACCAAAACATATATACATATATACTTATATCACATGAAATACTTTATTAAAAATTAGGAAAAATATATATATTTCAAAAATTTCAAAAGAAAAAAGAAGATTTTTTTTTTATTTTTTTTTTTATTTTTTTTTTGTTAAAATTTCAATAAAATGTCAAAATAGAATTCTTAAATCAATTATGTTCCAAATATAAATCTATATATCATATTTAAAATTCTCTTCCCTGCTTCTCTTATAATTATCCTTATTATTATTATCTCTTCTTAAAAAAAAATCTTAATCTTATACCAAATAACAAGAATCCTTGGTGAGAAAGAAAGCAGAAAAAAATTTCACTAACAACTGAAAATTATATATTGTATAACCAACAGTATATATTTATATGAAATATCCAAAATATAAGATAAACTTAACTTACCAATTCTTGGACATAACTTGGTTAAAAAAAAATATATATATTCTGTAAACAAAAAAATTATCGTTTAATTTTATTAATATTTTTCAATTAATTTTATTAATTTGTTCCAAAAAATGGTTTATTTTTTCCCTATTTTCTTTCCCCTCTCTTCCAATTTGCTTGAATATCAAAAAAAAAACTTTGCAATCACTGCACTTCACTGAATTTTTGACCGTGAATTGGAAAACAACTATTTCTGATCAAAAACTGATCATGACCTTTGAACAAAAACACATGATTCGGAAACGCGAAGTTGTCGATTCTGTAGAGGTGCAGGTGCCGAACGGAAAATTTTTTTCTCAGTAACCTGTGAAGATGATTCTCATGCCTCCTTGGCAATATAGATGAAGAAAAACACTTGACCAGTCCAATTTCAGGCCTCCCTCACGGCCGCTAAGTTCCATCTGAAGAGTTGAATGATCAATACACCCATATCCGAAGAGAGCTTTCACTTGAAGTTGCACACAGGAAAAATGTTTCATGACCATTGATATTTTCGGGCTACGCTTACAGCCACTGATTCAAGCAAGCATTTGTTCGTAACAACAAGCAAGTTCAATGCGCGTAAAAATGAGATTCATCCACCAAAATTTAGAGTCAATATTTTCCCTGTCCATGACTCTTAAAAAGGTCCTTTTGGGCATGAAAATCTTAATAAAATGTTCAATGCATTCCTTTCCTTCCTTTCCCCCGCATCACCAAAGTCCGGAGAGAACCTGGAGCAAAGAATATCTACTACGAAAAGAAGGAAAGCTCCAGTAGAAATAATGTAAACGCGAACTGGGAGCGTCTGAGCAAGCGCGCCGTGTAGGTACTGTTGTATAGCAAACTTTACAGGGGAGTGACGTGACGGCATTCTCGTAGAATTTTCAGTTTTGATCCAGTTTCATTGGGTTTTATGAAACATTCCAAATTAGAAAATTACTTTATGAATGTTTTCTTTTGGAATAAAATGATTTTAAAATATGGTTTTACCATAAGAAAATTAATATATATAAATATGTATTTATTAATGTTTTTAATGGGTGATTTTTTTTATTAAACTTTTCATTTTTATTGAATGAAAATGGATGTCAAAATATTAAATTTTACCAACTTTAATCGTTTTGTAAAAATTATAATTTGAGAGAAATGTATGGGTGTGTGTGTACATTGTATAAAAATAGAAGGGGGGGGGGAAACTTAATTTCCGTAAAACACAAAAATGTATACATGTGTTTGTGTATATGTATTAAAAAAAAAAAAAAAAAAAAAAAAAAAACTTAAAATACCAAAAGTTATTAGGAGAGCAGTAATGAATGCTTTTGTAAACAAAATACATTGAAACTGCCTCATCCAATTTTAGATCATTAGTTTTATTGTTCATTGCAAAATAAATAAATAGTAATAATGATAATAAAAATACTTTTTTTTAAGCTATTTTGATTGTTAATGAAAGGAATCATTGTCAAAAATATTAAACTCTACCCACTTTAATCATTTTGTAGAAACAATACCTTGAGAGAGAAATATATATATATACAGTGTGAGTATATATATGAAAAACCTTTTCAAATAATTCACAGAAAAAAAATTAAAAAAAAAAATAAATATTTAAAAATAAGTGCTTGAAAAAATGGTATAATATCTAAATGTAAACAATATCAACAATTTTTGAAATAAGTTTTTTTTTTTTTTTTTTTTTTTTTAATATAAGTTAAAAAAATTAAAGGTTGGAATGTGCTTTACGGTCCTTCTTGGCGACTCGCGGATAAAGATGCCAACCTTAGTAACCACGGTGTTTATGCGCCGCTGAACGATCGATGTTTGAAATGTGGTAACCTCCCCATGATGTTTTGAAACTGATTTTCGCGTACGTTATTGTTGCCAAACGAATTTCGTGCATTTTAAAGACTCATGGAGTTTGTGTGAGACGTATTTAGTAATTTTTTTTTTTTTGGTTTTTATATACGGGTTACTGATCGATGCGAAACGAAATTTCCTACGTTTTAAAGATTCATGGAGTTTGTGTGAGACGTATTTAGTGATATTTCTTTGGTTTTTATGTACGCTTTACTGATCGATGCGAAACGAAATTTCGTATGTTTAAGAGATTCATGCAGAATGCGGGTGAGGTATAGAGTGATGTTTTGTTTGTGGTTTTCATGTACGCTCCGCGTACATACGTGCATATTACTAGTCGCTGCAAAACGACATTTCGTCCGGAGGACATCATTTGGATAAAATGTGCTTTTAAGGCAGTGATTTTTTTGTGTGTGTGGGGGGGGAGGCAGTGATTTATTTTTTCTTTTCTGGAGGGGGGAGTGAATTTTTTTTTGTGTGTGTGTGTGGGGGGGCAGTGTTTTTTTTTTTTTTTGGGGGGGGGGGCAGTGAATTTTTTTTTTTTTTTTTTTTTTTTTTTTTGTGGGGGGCAGGTTTTTTTTTGTGGGGGGGGGGCAGTGTTTTTTTTTGGGGGAGGGAGGGGGCAGTGATTTTTTTTTTTTTTTTTTTTTTTTTGTGGGGGGGGCAGTGTTTTTTTTTTTGGGGGGGGGGGTGAATTTTTTTTTTTTTTGAGGGGGGGGAGGTGAATTTTTTTTTTGTGGGGGGGCAGTGTTTTTTTTTGGGGGGGGGGGGGGGGCAGTAGTTTTTTTTTGGGGGGGGGCAGTGGGTTTTTTTTTGTGGGGGGGCTGTGATTTTTTTTTTGTGGGGGGGCAGTGGTTTTTTTTTGGAGGGGGGGCAGTGTTTTTTTGGGAGGGAGCAGTGTTTTTTTGGGGGGGCAGTGTTTTTTTTGGGGGGAGGGAGGGGGCAGTGAATTTTTTTTTTTTTTTTTTTTTTTTTGTGGGGGGGCAGTGTTTTTTTTTGTGGGGGGGCAGTGTTTTTTTTGGGGGGGGCAGTGTTTTTTTTGGGGAGGGAGCAGTGTTTTTTTTGGGGAGGCGCAGTGTTTTTTTGGGGGGGCGCAGTGTTTTTTTGGAAGGGGGCAGTGTTTTTTTTTGTGGGGGGGCAGTGCTTTTTTTGGGGGGGAGGGGGGTTCATGTACGCGGAGCGTACAGACGTGCATATTACTGTTCCCTGCAAAACGAATGCTTCGTTACTCATGTCATAAAGCTTTTTCGCCGGAGGGCCCTCCGCGTCCTCGGTGCCTCCCGCTTGCAGTGGACGCAGTCCACTGCAAGCGGGAGGCACCGAGGACGCGGAGGGCCCTCCGGCGAAAAAGCTTTATGAAGCAGTAAATTTTGTTTTGCAGCAATCAGTAAAATTAAAAAAATCCCTTTATTTTGCTTCGTTACTCATGTCATAAAGCTTTTTCGCCGGAGGACGCGGAGGGCCCTCCGGCGAAAAAGCTTTATGAAGCAGTAAATTTTGTTTTGCAGCAATCAGTAAAATTAAAAAAATCCCTTTATTTTGCTTCGTTACTCATGTCATAAAGCTTTTTCGCCGGAGGGCCCTCCGCGTCCTCGGTGCCTCCCGCTTGCAGTGGACGCGTCCACTGCAAGCGGGAGGCACCGAGGACGCGGAGGGCCCTCCGGCGAAAAAGCTTTATGAAGCAGTAAATTTTGTTTTGCAGTCCACTGCAAGCGGGAGGCACCGAGGACGCGGAGGGCCCTCCGGCGAAAAAGCTTTATGACATGAGTAACGAAGCAAAATAAAGGGATTTTTTTAATTTTACTGATTGCTGCAAAACAAAATTTCGTAGGTTTTATACATTCATGCACAATGCGGGTGTGGTATCCAGTGTTTTTTTTCTTTTTTGGTTTCATATACGCGGACCGTACAAACGTGCATATTACTCATTCCTGCGAAAAGTCACGGAAGCACAGTGCTAGTGCGAAGTTAAATGCTACCTTACTGGCGTATCTCAGAGATTGTCGCCGAAGCGCAGTGCTAGTGCGAAGTTAAATGCTACCTTACTGGCGTATCTCCGAGATTGTCGCCGAAGCGCAGTGCTAGTGCGAAGTTAAATGCTACCTTACTGGCGTATCTCCGAGATTGTCGCCGAAGCGCAGTGCTAGTGCGAAGTTAAATGCTACCTTACTGGCGTATCTCCGAGATTGTCGCCGAAGCGCAGTGCTAGTGCGAAGTTAAATGCTACCTTACTGTAAGGTGACCATACGTCCGCGAAATTCGAGGACTGTCCTCGAATTTTGGCCTTTTCTATTTTTTGTCCCCAAAAATTCTTTGACTACTCGGGGACGCTAAATGTCCCGAAATTTAAATATTTGCGTGTATTTTTTCAAAATCACAGTCCATTCCGTGGAGGATCAAAATTGTGATGGCATGTCTCCGGACTACCTGTGGGGGTAAGTGCTAGACTGTCGCCAATTGCCCATTGTACAGCACTAATGAGACGTTAAACCCATCTATTCCAATCCAATCAAAATCACATTCTAATAATTGGATTATCTTGAAAATCAACGGAACTTTGAAATAAAGACCCTCATACTTCATGAGCAGAGAAAGAATCATGCACTACTAATCAGTATATAAATTCTATCTTGCCCGATTTATGTTAAGTGAAAAATAAAATTTGCTTAATGAAATTATTTCTTTAGTTATATAATCGGGAATAACTTCTGCATTTCAGGGAGTGGGGATTCTAAAGATTAAAATGAAATGGTGCTATTTTGTGTTTTCTCCTATCATCATAATCAGGGCCCGACTTAGGGTACCTGGAGCCCCGGGGCAAGCCTATTCTGGGGGCCCCCCTTGCAGTGGCAAAAGAGCTTTTTAGGTTGCAGAATTTCTGCATACGTCTGTAGGGGGGCCCCTTCCAGAAGGGGGGCCCAGGCCATTTGCCCCGTATGCCCTGCCGTTAGTCAGGGCCTGATCATAATAAAGTGTAAATGGGTTCTATAGACTTGATTATTTTAATAATGCTGGGATAGTTTAATTTGCATAAACTTACCTTAGGCTCAGCAATTTTTCATAGAAAAAAGTGATTCAAAGCATTTTGTAATGTATAAATCAGAGTTCTTTTTATTAATAATGCATATAGATATTGGTCTATCGTGTCCTCGAAAAAGTCCCCAAATACAGTTTTCAAGGTCCTCGACATTTACTTCGATTTGGGGACAAACGGTAATTTGTCCTCAAATCAGTGTTTGAAAATATGGTCACCTTACCTTACTGGCGTATCTCCGAGATTGTCGCCGAAGGGTAGTGCTAGTGCGATGTTAAATGCAACATTACTTGCGAATCTCCGAGATTATCGCCCATAACGCAGTAGTAGTGTGACGTTAAATGCACTGTGCTTATCTGGGTTATATTTAAGGTTATTGTTGTATTCTCTGTTTTTTTTTTTTTTTTTGGTCCTTTTAAGACTACTTATACAGTAGTCTTAGGTCCTTTCAGAAAGAGTCTGGTATTTCGATTTGTTTCTTTTGTTTTTTGAATTTTGGCAACAGTAGGCCGTTTCATTGCATCATATGTGAGGCATGGATGCACACGTTTGTTGTTTTTCTTCTGTGAAATTGCGATTTATTTTAAATTGATTATTTGTGTTGAATATCATAAGAAATACGTTGAGTACGGTTTGCAATTGTGTTGATGTGGTTGGTGTACATGATAAAATCGAAATCTCCAGAGATTATTTTCTTCGTTTTTCCAAGAGTTTCGTTTTTCAGTGTGCCGCTTTTCTTATTTAGGTAAAATTGTCATTTGTTGGTTTTGTAAAATTGAATATTTAGATTGAGTATCTTAAAAAAAAAGCTTTTGAGTAGCGTTTATTGGTTTTGTACTATTGAATGTTTATGCTAAAAAAAAGCTTTGGATTAGTGTTTAAGAGTGATGCTAGAGTGGTTGGTGTACATGGTTATATCGTTATATGCAGAGGGGATATTTCTTTTTTTCAAGGAAAATGCTACTTTTTTCGGAAATTATAAAACGGGTAAGTAAATAAACTTTCTTTTTTATTTAAATGCTTATTTATGTATATTAAGTTACTTGTGCTGTTTTTGTTTTGTAATATTTCTTAGATTTAATTGATAACAATTGTTAAAAATTTGTATTTTTCTTTACTCAAGTATTTGTAAGATATTTCTGACGCTTTATGTTCACATAATTGCTTTAAAGTACGTAAATCGGCCCTTTTCGAAAGGATGGGTATGAAAACCGTGCTTCCAGACCGGAAAAATTTGTATTTTTCTTTACTCAAGTATTTGTAAGATATTTCTGACGCTAAATTTGTATTTTTCTTTACTCAAGTATTTGTAAGATATTTCTGACGCTTTATGTTTACATAATCGCTTTAAATTGCGTAAATCGGCCTTCTTGGAACGGTTATAAAAACTGGGAAACCGTGCTTCCTGTCCGCCATTTTGGAAAGGACGGGAGAGAAAAAAAACACCGCGCAGACTCGGCGAGTTCGGAAAAAACTCGCCAAAAAATCGCCAAGAAAGACCGTAAAGCACATTTTTACCAAATTAAATGTTATGTCTCATTAATTACTAATCCTGTTTCAAAAAACATAATTTTATTTGTATTTCAGTTATTATTGGAAATGAAATACTGCATTTTTTGTTAAATCTTTCCAATTTTAAGTTTATAAAATGTAATTAACCAATTTAGTTATACTATTGTCTTTTACATTCAGTAAAATGTTTTTTAAACTAAAACTATAATCTGCTTTCTAAGAAAAAATATGTATTTAAAATCTCGTTTATATTAAGTTAGAATTATGAAATAAAAAATTTAATAAAAGCTATATAGACTTTCTCTCTAATTTAAATATTTTGCTTTTTTTTTTTTTTTTTTTTAATCATCTGTGATTTATAACTAGAATTGTATAATCTAATGTAAAAGTACAGATATAAGGTAAAGATGGAATAAAGTAAATTCAGTGTAATAAGAATTGATGGCATATGAAGAAAAATTTTACTGTGTTATATATTTCTATTTTAATGGGATACCATACTTTTGTATCTAAATTTATATATACTTCTAATTTAATTATTTATTTTTAATCTATTTTATAATTATTGAAGTGTGCTTAATGTTATTCCCAATCTTTGATTGTATCAACAGTTATTAAAAATTTATTAACTCCACTTATACAGTCTTTACTACATCACAAATGTATTCATAAAATTTCCACTATTACAATGCATTTTTTTTTAGTTGATTTGTGTTTAATATTAGTCACCAAATGAAAGAACTTTAAGATGTAGTAAGGGTGTTGATACCTACCATCTTAAATAAAAAATAAAGATCATTTTTTATCATGTTTTCTGTCTACTTATACGGTATAAAACTATTTATCTGTAAACCAGTTAACGATAATTGCATTTTCCAACAAATAGCTCCCCCCCCCCTCCCCCTACCTAAAATACTAAGACTGTGATATTTTTTTCTTTTACTAATGTCATTTCTTTAATACAGCCACTGTATTTAAAGGAAAAAGAAAATCACAAATTATGGTTTTATAAAATTTAGGCATTATTGTTAATCAAAATATCAATTATTCCTCATAATTTTTTTTATGTTTTCCATATAAGAGCTATAAGTAATAGCCACATTAATTCCTATACTGATTATATCTTGTGTGTGTGTGGGGGGGGAGTTAAAATAATTAATACAAAACCTAAGTTACTTTTTAAATATGCTAATAGATATGTGAATAATAAAAATAAAATAATAATTCAGAACATGTGGACATACTTTTATAATGAATTACCTAATTTAAAGGTGCAGAATACATACCTTTTAGATCTTGAGAAACCATCATCACTATCAATTTTTAAATATTCTTTAGGTAGTCTCTGAAGCCAGCAAATAGTCATCTTGGAAGGTGTAAAAGCAATAATATTTAATGCCTTCCAAAATTATATCGACTAGCGTAAATTGTTGTATCTTGATTGTTGAAAAATATCTTCTTCCGATTTAGAATATCAATCCAATTAAGCAATTTGGCTTGAGGAGCAATAATCGAAAAGCAACAATACACGATAAAATAATGCAGCTTAAAAAAAAATGTATTTTACAGAAAAAGTGAGTAATAAAAGATTAAATCCCCATGAATATTTAATGCACGTGAAATACATACTACGCACGCTAGTATTTTTTGAATAAATTACGAAGCAAATACTTGTACAAGAAAAAGATTTGAAATCCGAATTTGAAAATGGCGGCGAAAACACGTTACCCACCCACCAAGGGATGAATGGATTACCACTTGCCTCTCCCTCTCGCCTCGTTGTTTACGATTAGAGAGCGCATGCGCGCGGAATTAAGCATCTCGGCCAAAGAATATCTACTACGCGGTTCTTACGAGCCGTTCAGCCTGTATGTTTGCTTCTCCTTTATGCTTTATTCGCGTCGTCAGATGGCAATAGTTACGCTTCGATAAAGCTTTCCTTCTTCTCGTAGTAGATATTCTTTGCCTGGAGGCACCATAAATATATGACGGTGTTTTTCCGTCACCGCAATACCTGGGTCCATAGCTGTACGGGCCGCATCGAAGTTGCTAGAAGTACACAAAAAAACTGTAGAGAGGAATTCTTCCTTTTCAGAAGAAGTAATCAGGCAGAATAAGATTAACTTGCATTTATTAAAAAAAAATCACAAAAAGAATTCCTCTTCAAGCATGAAGTACATCTTTTTTTGAAGCACAGAAGAATATATCAATCTCCCACGGAAATTGAGACGGGGGGAGAGGAGGACACCACAGAAAAACGGCTTACTCTATCAACGTCAAAATCGCAAAAGCTTTTCTAAATCTCGCAGCTTCCTAGAAGTTAAATTGCAACCCCAAAGATTGGCATCGTTAAAATGCAGCCAAAAGAATGCCAAACTGTTTCTTTGTTCTTCTAACATATTCATACTAAATTTTTGAATATAAAAAGTTCGTTACAAATATTAAATCGATTTGACATTGAGAAGCCATGCCAAATGACCTTCAACTCTCAATGAACAAAGACGGCGACGCTTAGACTATCCAAACAACATTATAAATCTATTTTTAGAATAATAATGACCCTCTTGAAATAATAATAGGTTTTTAACGTAAACATACAAGGATAATAAACATGAAATCAAATGATTATTTTATTTTATTAATAGCTGTATATGCTATAAATATGCTGATAACGGCTTTTTAAATTACCCTCTGAAAATAAATAATTATGGCTAAATTGATTTAATCCATCCGGGGAAAATGTATAAACATACTATTTTTCAAAAACCCTGATACAAAAATTGCTTATTTTATTCCTAGATCAATGTGTTTGTAACGATAGAAGAACAAAGAAATGAAAATTTTGATTTAAAAATAAAACGGGAAATTCTCTATAATTAATTAATTGAATTAGATAAATTTAAAAAGATTTATTTTATATAATCTATATTAATCCCTCCTTTTTGTTATATATTAAATTTGGATAAATAAATAAGCTTTTAAAGGACATATGTGTGAGAACACTCACACATATGGTAATCTTAGTTTTTGTCAAGTAATTCATGAATAAATGTAAAACTGCGGCAGAAGAACGGAAATTACTTTTAATTTTATAAAAATATTTATATACTATTTTTACAAGCTAAAAATAGATATTTTATTTATTTTAATTACGCATTATTATTAATAAGGACGTAATTATTAATTTTTGTAAAAATATTAACAAATAATTAAAAATAAAAATTTAATTAATAATAATTTGTAAAAATATTCAGTAATGTTTTAAAAATTAAAAAATGATTTTATTTATTTTATTTACATTTGCTTATTTCATTGAGTTTTTTAAATTTTTTGTTTTAGTTTTTTAAAATATTATGTAAATAAAAATAATAACTTATTTATATATTATTTATAAAATTTATTATAGAAATCATTATTTAAAAGAAATTTATATTTCATATGCTCGCATGTAATATACACCTTATTTTCTTTATTTATATCAATTTATTTTAAGAAAACTGATACATTTTGCGTACTAGCAAATAATCAAAAAATATATTTTTTAATATAGTTGTTTTAAATATGTATTTTAAAATATATCAGAAAAATATATTGAGATCTAACATATTAAATATGTTGCAAAACAGAATTTAAAACTAATATCTGGCCAATAAATAATGTAATTGTCTCAAATGTTAGGAAATAAATACGTAAAATAGCATGCAAAAACAAAATTCGAAGTATTTAAAACATGATATAAAATAATCAATAATGATTTTTTTTTTCTTTTAATTTTTTTTTTAATTAAAATAATTTATTTCCCAACAAAGTAAAAATGTAATAAATAAGTTCTCTTTCAGTTATGACGTAATATAATAAAAATTTCTTCTCAGCGTAATGGTAAACAATGGAACAACTAGCACTAAAATAGAGAATTTCGTCAAAAAGCCGACACGTCAATGTCCAGTCTCTTTCTAATATAGAGTCTCTAGGAATACATACCGTGAATAGAAATACTAAACCACAAATGTTTATGGTATATAAATGCATCAAACTTAATAAGTGAGATAATCATTATGAAAACGAATGCTGAGTTATTTTGGATGTATATCTGCCAATAAAAGTGTTGATACTATCATTCTCCTTCTTTCTTCCACATAGCTATATGTCAGAATTTTTAAATTAAAATCGTACCAAACTTTGTACGCAAAATTTTCATTGTGATAAACTATGATAATAAGTTATCTTCCAGTTATGACGTAAAATAATCAAAATTTCTTCTCAGCGTAATGGTAAGCAATGGAGCAACTAGCACTAAAATGGAGAATTTCGTCAAAAAGCCGACACGCCAATGTCCAGTCTCTTTCTAATATAGAGTGTCTAGGAATATATCCCGTGAATAGAAATGCTAAACCATAAACGTTTATGGTATATAAATGCATCAAACTTAATAAGTGAGATAATCATTATGAAAACGACTGCTGAGTTATTTTGGATGTATATCTGCCAATAAAAGTGGTGATACTATTATTTTCCTTCTTTCCTCCACATGACTATATGTCAGAATTTTTTAATTAAAATCGTACCAAACTTTGTACGCAAAATTTTAATTGTGATAAACTATGACAAAATTTCTGTGCATATTAAACAGTAAATGGCGCTGATATATAGAATGACATATAAGAAAGTTTTGTGATGGCCAGAACGTACAATTTTTATTTTTTTTTTATTTTAGCTTTAATGAGTTTAAAGATTCAGTTAAAAAATGAGAAAAATCAAAGAAAATTAAATTTTTAATACTGTATAAGTAAACAAATAAGTGTTATTTTTTACTTTTATGCTAATTTGTATGCTAATATTTTTATTGTGAGTAAATAAATGTGCAAATAACTGTAAGAAATTGTTAAAAGGATGAAGAAATTAAATTATATATTTGTTTTGCTTTAAATTTCCTAACATCTTAAATATTTTATAGGCATGAAATCTATAATTATTTATGCTTATGGCATAAAAAATAATCTGGTGTGCCACTCGCATGACTTTCTCTTACCCTGAAATTTAATACTATAAATACAGGTTGGAGATTAAGAGGTAAGATAACGAGTACTGTTATTGTAAACCTATGCTAAACAACTCAAATTAGGCTTCGGAAGAGTTTTATTTGATAATTAGTTCTGTGTGAGGGGGGGGGCTACCGCCCCCACCCCCTCAATCCCCCGTTTCATTAATGCACCTATATTTATATAGAATTTAAATCTGTTATTAAAATTAAAAGATCACTTAAAACTATATACGCAACTTTCACACGCAACATTCCTTGAAACTTATCAGTCTTGATCAAACTTTTCCAGCAACAAACTTATATTGACTTGAAAGTACAACTTTTGGTTCTGTTAAATTATTCATTTTTTAGTTACTCTAAGAGACACAGATAAAAATCAAACGTTAAAAAACTTGACTTCGGTAATTAGAAAGCCTCAAAACGTGTAAATATGCAAAAAACCAGTAATGAATATTTAGCTTAAAAACATACATTATTTACCATATGTGTATGAAGAATTCATTTCAATTCCTGACCAGCTTTCCTGGAAATGGTAAAATATTATAGTACAGCACTTCCACTAACAGTAAAAAAGAAGGTTATTGCTCAAACATTTGCAGCCCTGTATATCATTTGAAGATTATGTACAGACCATATGGTGCGCCTAAATATAATCCTATAGTAATAATACACGGCATAACCTGAAATAAACTTGTATTAATTTTCAGTTATTGTCGCACTATAATGTAGTTCTTTTGCGTAGCCCTGTAAATGAACAGTGGATGATTTCCCTACCATATTCTACATGAGACATGTTTTTATGCATATAAAAAATATATATTCATTTCATTTGGTTTAGTGCAGTCTATATATGTTAAACTCTACTTACCTGCATTTTCCCCCATAGACGTAATGTATTTGAATTCTCTTGAGTGTCCCTGTACACGAACCATTTGCTTCATCTCAAAGAAAAGCTTAGTCAGCATTCCTATATCATGCACATTTAGAATACCAAGTTTGGACTTTCTGCTATTTTTGTTCTTGAGATATGCTGATAACAGACACACACAGAGACCATTTGCTAAAAACATGATTTTTGGATTCAGGGGACCTCAAAACGTATAAATATAACAAAAACTCACGTTCGAAAATTTGACCCAAAAACAATACTTTCTCTACCTCATGGGTAAGAGAAAGTAAAAAGAAAAGGTTATTTTAGTTATAAAATTCCCGAGTTTGATGACATTTTTTATCTGTATCTTTCCCTTCAACGGCCCTCTTCACTTACCTTCGCCGAAAGCCCGAGCCAATGTTATTCTATGGGGAAATTCTCTTTACAAATAACTTATTAACTAATACATATCTTTAAATTTTTCACATTCAGAAAATTCCCAACTGTTAAATTTACTGACCTTTTTTAAAAATGTATTTTTTAAATTTTTAATAATTTATTTTGAAATTACAAAATGAAAAAAAATACACATATTGAAAATTTTTATTTTGCAGCAGTGCTAGTGCGAAGTTAAATGCTACCTTACTGGCGTATCTCCGAGATTGTCGCCGAAGCGCAGTGCTAGTGCGAAGTTAAATGCTACCTTACTGGCGTATCTCCGAGATTGTCGCCGAAGCGCAGTGCTAGTGCGAAGTTAAATGCTACCTTACTGTAAGGTGACCATACGTCCGCGAAATTCGAGGACTGTCCTCGAATTTTGGCCTTTTCTATTTTTTGTCCCCAAAAATTCTTTGACTACTCGGGGACGCTAAATGTCCCGAAATTTAAATATTTGCGTGTATTTTTTCAAAATCACAGTCCATTCCGTGGAGGATCAAAATTGTGATGGCATGTCTCCGGACTACCTGTGGGGGTAAGTGCTAGACTGTCGCCAGTTGCCCATTGTACAGCACTAATGAGACGTTAAACCCATCTATTCCAATCCAATCAAAATCACATTCTAATAATTGGATTATCTTGAAAATCAACGGAACTTTGAAATAAAGACCCTCATACTTCATGAGCAGAGAAAGAATCATGCACTACTAATCAGTATATAAATTCTATCTTGCCCGATTTATGTTAAGCGAAAAATAAAATTTGCTTAATGAAATTATTTCTTTAGTTATATAATCGGGAATAACTTCTGCATTTCAGGGAGTGGGGATTCTAAAGATTAAAATGAAATGGTGCTATTTTGTGTTTTCTCCTATCATCATAATCAGGGCCCGACTTAGGGTACCTGGAGCCCCGGGGCAAGCCTATTCTGGGGGCCCCCCTTGCAGTGGCAAAAGAGCTTTTTAGGTTGCAGAATTTCTGCATACGTCTGTAGGGGGGCCCCTTCCAGAAGGGGGGCCCAGGCCATTTGCCCCGTATGCCCTGCCGTTAGTCAGGGCCTGATCATAATAAAGTGTAAATGGGTTCTATAGACTTGATTATTTTAATAATGCTGGGATAGTTTAATTTGCATAAACTTACCTTAGGCTCAGCAATTTTTCATAGAAAAAAGTGATTCAAAGCATTTTGTAATGTATAAATCAGAGTTCTTTTTATTAATAATGCATATAGATATTGGTCTATCGTGTCCTCGAAAAAGTCCCCAAATACAGTTTTCAAGGTCCTCGACATTTACTTCGATTTGGGGACAAACGGTAATTTGTCCTCAAATCAGTGTTTGAAAATATGGTCACCTTACCTTACTGGCGTATCTCCGAGATTGTCGCCGAAGGGTAGTGCTAGTGCGATGTTAAATGCAACATTACTTGCGAATCTCCGAGATTATCGCCCATAACGCAGTAGTAGTGTGACGTTAAATGCACTGTGCTTATCTGGGTTATATTTAAGGTTATTGTTGTATTCTCTGTTTTTTTTTTTTTTTGGTCCTTTTAAGACTACTTATACAGTAGTCTTAGGTCCTTTCAGAAAGAGTCTGGTATTTCGATTTGTTTCTTTTGTTTTTTGAATTTTGGCAACAGTAGGCCGTTTCATTGCATCATATGTGAGGCATGGATGCACACGTTTGTTGTTTTTCTTCTGTGAAATTGCGATTTATTTTAAATTGATTATTTGTGTTGAATATCATAAGAAATACGTTGAGTACGGTTTGCAATTGTGTTGATGTGGTTGGTGTACATGATAAAATCGAAATCTCCAGAGATTATTTTCTTCGTTTTTCCAAGAGTTTCGTTTTTCAGTGTGCCGCTTTTCTTATTTAGGTAAAATTGTCATTTGTTGGTTTTGTAAAATTGAATATTTAGATTGAGTATCTTAAAAAAAAAGCTTTTGAGTAGCGTTTATTGGTTTTGTACTATTGAATGTTTATGCTAAAAAAAAGCTTTGGATTAGTGTTTAAGAGTGATGCTAGAGTGGTTGGTGTACATGGTTATATCGTTATATGCAGAGGGGATATTTCTTTTTTTCAAGGAAAATGCTACTTTTTTCGGAAATTATAAAACGGGTAAGTAAATAAACTTTCTTTTTTATTTAAATGCTTATTTATGTATATTAAGTTACTTGTGCTGTTTTTGTTTTGTAATATTTCTTAGATTTAATTGATAACAATTGTTAAAAATTTGTATTTTTCTTTACTCAAGTATTTGTAAGATATTTCTGACGCTTTATGTTCACATAATTGCTTTAAAGTACGTAAATCGGCCCTTTTCGAAAGGATGGGTATGAAAACCGTGCTTCCAGACCGGAAAAATTTGTATTTTTCTTTACTCAAGTATTTGTAAGATATTTCTGACGCTAAATTTGTATTTTTCTTTACTCAAGTATTTGTAAGATATTTCTGACGCTTTATGTTTACATAATCGCTTTAAATTGCGTAAATCGACCTTCTTGGAACGGTTATAAAAACTGGGAAACCGTGCTTCCTGTCCGCCATTTTGGAAAGGACGGGAGAGAAAAAAAACTCCGCGCAGACTCGGCGAGTTCGGAAAAAACTCGCCAAAAAATCGCCAAGAAGGACCGTAAAGCACATTTTTACCAAATTAAATGTTATGTCTCATTAATTACTAATCCTGTTTCAAAAAACATAATTTTATTTGTATTTCAGTTATTATTGGAAATGAAATACTGCATTTTTTGTTAAATCTTTCCAATTTTAAGTTTATAAAATGTAATTAACCAATTTAGTTATACTATTGTCTTTTACATTCAGTAAAATGTTTTTTAAACTAAAACTATAATCTGCTTTCTAAGAAAAAATATGTATTTAAAATCTCGTTTATATTAAGTTAGAATTATGAAATAAAAAATTTAATAAAAGCTATATAGACTTTCTCTCTAATTTAAATATTTTGCTTTTTTTTTTTTTTTTTTTTTAATCATCTGTGATTTATAACTAGAATTGTATAATCTAATGTAAAAGTACAGATATAAGGTAAAGATGGAATAAAGTAAATTCAGTGTAATAAGAATTGATGGCATATAAAGAAAAATTTTACTGTCTTATATATTTCTATTTTAATGGGATACCATACTTTTGTATCTAAATTTATATATACTTCTAATTTAATTATTTATTTTTAATCTATTTTATAATTATTGAAGTGTGCTTAATGTTATTCCCAATCTTTGATTGTATCAACAGTTATTAAAAATTTATTAACTCCACTTATACAGTCTTTACTACATCACAAATGTATTCATAAATTTTCCACTATTACAATGCATTTTTTTTTAGTTGATTTGTGTTTAATATTAGTCACCAAATGAAAGAACTTTAAGATGTAGTAAAGGTGTTGATACCTACCATCTTAAATAAAAAATAAAGATCATTTTTTATCATGTTTTCTGTCTACTTATACGGTATAAAACTATTTATCTGTAAACCAGTTAACGATAATTGCATTTTCCAACAAATAGCTCCCCCCCCCACTCCCCCTACCTAAAATACTAAGACTGTGATATTTTTTTCTTTTACTAATGTCATTTCTTTAATACAGTCACTGTATTTAAAGGAAAAAGAAAATCACAAATTATGGTTTTATAAAATTTAGGCATTATTGTTAATCAAAATATCAATTATTCCTCATAATTTTTTTTATGTTTTCCATATAAGAGCTATAAGTAATAGCCACATTAATTCCTATACTGATTATATCTTGTGTGTGTGTGGGGGGGGAGTTAAAATAATTAATACAAAACCTAAGTTACTTTTTAAATATGCTAATAGATATGTGAATAATAAAAATAAAATAATAATTCAGAACATGTGGACATACTTTTATAATGAATTACCTAATTTAAAGGTGCAGAATACATACCTTTTAGATCTTGAGAAACCATCATCACTATCAATTTTTAAATATTCTTTAGGTAGTCTCTGAAGCCAGCAAATAGTCATCTTGGAAGGCGTAAAAGCAATAATATTTAATGCCTTCCAAAATTATATCAACTAGCGTAAATTGTTGTATCTTGATTGTTGAAAAATATCTTCTTCCGATTTAGAATATCAATCCAATTAATCAATTTGGCTTGAGGAGCAATAATCGAAAAGCAACAATACACGATAAAATAATGCAGCTTAAAAAAAAATGTATTTTACAGAAAAAGTGAGTAATAAAAGATTAAATCCCCATGAATATTTAATGCACGTGAAATACATACTACGCACGCTAGTATTTTTTGAATAAATTACGAAGCAAATACTTGTACAAGAAAAAGATTTGAAATCCGAATTTGAAAATGGCGGCGAAAACACGTTACCCACCCACCAAGGGATGAATGGATTACCACTTGCCTCTCCCTCTCGCCTCGTTGTTTACGATTAGAGAGCGCATGCGCGCGGAATTAAGCATCTCGGCCAAAGAATATCTACTACGCGGTTCTTACGAGCCGTTCAGCCTGTATGTTTGCTTCTCCTTTATGCTTTATTCGCGTCGTCAGATGGCAATAGTTACGCTTCGATAAAGCTTTCCTTCTTCTCGTAGTAGATATTCTTTGCCTGGAGGCACCATAAATATATGACGGTGTTTTTCCGTCACCGCAATACCTGGGTCCATAGCTGTACGGGCCGCATCGAAGTTGCTAGAAGTACACAAAAAAACTGTAGAGAGGAATTCTTCCTTTTCAGAAGAAGTAATCAGGCAGAATAAGATTAACTTGCATTTATTAAAAAAAAATCACAAAAAGAATTCCTCTTCAAGCATGAAGTACATCTTTTTTTGAAGCACAGAAGAATATATCAATCTCCCACGGAAATTGAGACGGGGGGAGAGGAGGACACCACAGAAAAACGGCTTACTCTATCAACGTCGAAATCGCAAAAGCTTTTCTAAATCTCGCAGCTTCCTAGAAGTTAAATTGCAACCCCAAAGATTGGCATCGTTAAAATGCAGCCAAAAGAATGCCAAACTGTTTCTTTGTTCTTCTAACATATTCATACTAAATTTTTGAATATAAAAAGTTCGTTACAAATATTAAATCGATTTGACATTGAGAAGCCATGCCAAATGACCTTCAACTCTCAATGAACAAAGACGGCGACGCTTAGACTATCCAAAACAACATTATAAATCTATTTTTAGAATAATAATGACCCTCTTGAAATAATAATAGGTTTTTAACGTAAACATACAAGGATAATAAACATGAAATCAAATGATTATTTTATTTTATTAATAGCTGTATATGCTATAAATATGCTGATAACGGCTTTTTAAATTACCCTCTGAAAATAAATAATTATGGCTAAATTGATTTAATCCATCCGGGGAAAATGTATAAACATACTATTTTTCAAAAACCCTGATACAAAAATTGCTTATTTTATTCCTAGATCAATGTGTTTGTAACGATAGAAGAACAAAGAAATGAAAATTTTGATTTAAAAATAAAACGGGAAATTCTCTATAATTAATTAATTGAATTAGATAAATTTAAAAAGATTTATTTTATATAATCTATATTAATCCCTCCTTTTTGTTATATATTAAATTTGGATAAATAAATAAGCTTTTAAAGGACATATGTGTGAGAACACTCACACATATGGTAATCTTAGTTTTTGTCAAGTAATTCATGAATAAATGTAAAACTGCGGCAGAAGAACGGAAATTACTTTTAATTTTATAAAAATATTTATATACTATTTTTACAAGCTAAAAATAGATATTTTATTTATTTTAATTACGCATTATTATTAATAAGGACGTAATTATTAATTTTTGTAAAAATATTAACAAATAATTAAAAATAAAAATTTAATTAATAATAATTTGTAAAAATATTCAGTAATGTTTTAAAAATTAAAAAATGATTTTATTTATTTTATTTACATTTGCTTATTTCATTGAGTTTTTTAAATTTTTTGTTTTAGTTTTTTAAAATATTATGTAAATAAAAATAATAACTTATTTATATATTATTTATAAAATTTATTATAGAAATCATTATTTAAAAGAAATTTATATTTCATATGCTCGCATGTAATATACACCTTATTTTCTTTATTTATATCAATTTATTTTAAGAAAACTGATACATTTTGCGTACTAGCAAATAATCAAAAAATATATTTTTTAATATAGTTGTTTTAAATATGTATTTTAAAATATATCAGAAAAATATATTGAGATCTAACATATTAAATATGTTGCAAAACAGAATTTAAAACTAATATCTGGCCAATAAATAATGTAATTGTCTCAAATGTTAGGAAATAAATACGTAAAATAGCATGCAAAAACAAAATTCGAAGTATTTAAAACATGATATAAAATAATCAATAATGATTTTTTTTTTCTTTTAATTTTTTTTTTTAATTAAAATAATTTATTTCCCAACAAAGTAAAAATGTAATAAATAAGTTCTCTTTCAGTTATGACGTAATATAATAAAAATTTCTTCTCAGCGTAATGGTAAACAATGGAACAACTAGCACTAAAATAGAGAATTTCGTCAAAAAGCCGACACGTCAATGTCCAGTCTCTTTCTAATATAGAGTCTCTAGGAATACATACCGTGAATAGAAATACTAAACCACAAATGTTTATGGTATATAAATGCATCAAACTTAATAAGTGAGATAATCATTATGAAAACGAATGCTGAGTTATTTTGGATGTATATCTGCCAATAAAAGTGTTGATACTATCATTCTCCTTCTTTCTTCCACATAGCTATATGTCAGAATTTTTAAATTAAAATCGTACCAAACTTTGTACGCAAAATTTTCATTGTGATAAACTATGATAATAAGTTATCTTCCAGTTATGACGTAAAATAATCAAAATTTCTTCTCAGCGTAATGGTAAGCAATGGAGCAACTAGCACTAAAATGGAGAATTTCGTCAAAAAGCCGACACGCCAATGTCCAGTCTCTTTCTAATATAGAGTGTCTAGGAATATATCCCGTGAATAGAAATGCTAAACCATAAACGTTTATGGTATATAAATGCATCAAACTTAATAAGTGAGATAATCATTATGAAAACGACTGCTGAGTTATTTTGGATGTATATCTGCCAATAAAAGTGGTGATACTATTATTTTCCTTCTTTCCTCCACATGGCTATATGTCAGAATTTTTTAATTAAAATCGTACCAAACTTTGTACGCAAAATTTTAATTGTGATAAACTATGACAAAATTTCTGTGCATATTAAACAGTAAATGGCGCTGATATATAGAATGACATATAAGAAAGTTTTGTGATGGCCAGAACGTACAATTTTTATTTTTTTTTTATTTTAGCTTTAATGAGTTTAAAGATTCAGTTAAAAAATGAGAAAAATCAAAGAAAATTAAATTTTTAATACTGTATAAGTAAACAAATAAGTGTTATTTTTTACTTTTATGCTAATTTGTATGCTAATATTTTTATTGTGAGTAAATAAATGTGCAAATAACTGTAAGAAATTGTTAAAAGGATGAAGAAATTAAATTATATATTTGTTTTGCTTTAAATTTCCCAACATCTTAAATATTTTATAGGCATGAAATCTATAATTATTTATGCTTATGGCATAAAAAATAATCTGGTGTGCCACTCGCATGACTTTCTCTTACCCTGAAATTTAATACTATAAATACAGGTTGGAGATTAAGAGGTAAGATAACGAGTACTGTTATTGTAAACCTATGCTAAACAACTCAAATTAGGCTTCGGAAGAGTTTTATTTGATAATTAGTTCTGTGTGAGGGGGGGGGGCTACCGCCCCCACCCCCTCAATCCCCCGTTTCATTAATGCACCTATATTTATATAGAATTTAAATCTGTTATTAAAATTAAAAGTTCACTTAAAACTATATAGGCAACTTTCACACGCAACATTCCTTGAAACTTATCAGTCTTGATCAAACTTTTCCAGCAACAAACTTATATTGACTTGAAAGTACAACTTTTGGTTCTGTTAAATTATTCATTTTTTAGTTACTCTAAGAGACACAGATAAAAATCAAACGTTAAAAAACTTGACTTCGGTAATTAGAAAGCCTCAAAACGTGTAAATATGCAAAAAACCAGTAATGAATATTTAGCTTAAAAACATACATTATTTACCATATGTGTATGAAGAATTCATTTCAATTCCTGACCAGCTTTCCTGGAAATGGTAAAATATTATAGTACAGCACTTCCACTAACAGTAAAAAAGAAGGTTATTGCTCAAACATTTGCAGCCCTGTATATCATTTGAAGATTATGTACAGACCATATGGTGCGCCTAAATATAATCCTATAGTAATAATACACGGCATAACCTGAAATAAACTTGTATTAATTTTCAGTTATTGTCCCACTATAATGTAGTTCTTTTGCGTAGCCCTGTAAATGAACAGTGGATGATTTCCCTACCATATTCTACATGAGACATGTTTTTATGCATATAAAAAATATATATTCATTTCATTTGGTTTAGTGCAGTCTATATATGTTAAACTCTACTTACCTGCATTTTCCCCCATAGACGTAATGTATTTGAATTCTCTTGAGTGTCCCTGTACACGAACCATTTGCTTCATCTCAAAGAAAAGCTTAGTCAGCATTCCTATATCATGCACATTTAGAATACCAAGTTTGGACTTTCTGCTATTTTTGTTCTTGAGATATGCTGATAACAGACACACACAGAGACCATTTGCTAAAAACATGATTTTTGGATTCAGGGGACCTCAAAACGTATAAATATAACAAAAACTCACGTTCGAAAATTTGACCCAAAAACAATACTTTCTCTACCTCATGGGTAAGAGAAAGTAAAAAGAAAAGGTTATTTTAGTTATAAAATTCCCGAGTTTGATGACATTTTTTATCTGTATCTTTCCCTTCAACGGCCCTCTTCACTTACCTTCGCCGAAAGCCCGAGCCAATGTTATTCTATGGGGAAATTCTCTTTACAAATAACTTATTAACTAATACATATCTTTAAATTTTTCACATTCAGAAAATTCCCAACTGTTAAATTTACTGACCTTTTTTAAAAATGTATTTTTTAATAATTTATTTTGAAATTGCAAAATGAAAAAAAATACACATATTGAAAATTTTTATTTTGCAGCTTCAAAATAATATATAAAAAAATAAATTTTTAAAAAAGGTCCGTCAATTTAACAGCTGCAACTTTTCAGAATGTGAGAGCAGAATTTGAAAATATGTATTAGTTAATAAGTTATTTGTAAAGAAAAAATTCCCATAGAATAACATTAGTTCGGCTTCCGGCGGCGGTGAGTGAAGAGGGCTCTTAACCAAGAATCGAATTGACTGGGACTTTACACTTTCCAATGTTCTGCCTGTCTGAGAAATGCCCTGCACGAAACTCTTGGACACCATCCGAAATATCGTTTGGATGCTTCATTTGCCTTGTGGCATCCTGTTTAGAAATCCATGTGATACGCCTTCTTCGCCAAATGACTACAGTCGGCTGCAAAATTATTCGAGCACTAGCAATAATCCCTGTCTAAAAAATGTGCACTAAATACTGCTTTGTTAAATAAATCCTTATCGAATCATGTTCTTAGTCAGTCTAAGAACATGATTCGACAAGGATTTATTTAACAAAACAGTCTTATGTGTACTTTTTTAATAAAGGAATTATTGGCTAGTGCTCGAATAATTTTGCAGCCGACTGTACAGTCGGTAAAAAAAGTGTCCGAACACTAGCAAAAATTCCTATGTAAGAAAAGTGCACTTCATACGGTTTTGTTAAATAAATCCTTGTCGAATCCTGTTCTTAGTCAGTGTAAGAACATAATTCGATATAGATTTATTTAACAAAACCGTATGAAGTGCACTTTTTTTACATAGGAATTTTTGCTAGTGTTCGGACACTTTTGTTACCGACTGTACCTACAAAATTTAAAGGCACGTTTCAAAAGCACAAATGAGTTCCTCAGAGAAGGAATGAATGAATAGTTGGGTTTTAAGTCGCACTAGTGCTGCGCAGATGGGCAATTGGCGACGGTCTGGGACACACCCCTAGAGGTGGTCCGGAGACATGTCATCACAATTTTGATCCTCTGCGGAAGGGATGGCTCTCCCGCTTCGGTGACCCCCCAGAGGTATAATGTTTGAGGGGAACATGGAGGACATTGCGGCCACGACAGATTTTACGTGCACCAGCCACCATTTGTGTACACGACGGTCTTTGGCCGGCTCGAGTACCGAACTTGCAATCTTCCAATTACGAGGCCGGCGCTCTACCGAGTGGGCTACCGCGGCCCCCTCAGAGAAGGAATTAACTTGGTCAGCGATCGTACTAAGACAAACTATATAAAAGCAATTGCAAATCATATGAATGCTAACAATAGCTTCAAGGAGACAGAGAAATAAACACACACATCCAAAAGCTAAAAACATAATTTTAGAGTACATGGGGCTTTAAAATAGTAATTACTACAAAATCTCAATTTTGAAAATTTAACTTATAAACGATAGTACAGTCGGTAACAAAAGTGTCCGAACACTAGCAAAAATTCCTATGTAAAAAATGTACACTTCATACAGTTTTGTTAAATAAATCCTTATCGAATCTTGTTCTTAGACTGACTAGGAACACCACTCGACAAGGATTTAACAAATCCGTATGAAGTGTACTTTTTTTTTACACAGGAATTTTTGCTAGTGTTCGGACACTTTTGTTACCGACTGTACTTTCTTTACCATATATGGGTAAGTAAAAAAAAAGAAATAAAATAAAATAAATAAATCTAAATAAGTAACAGACGATATGTTTCAAAAGTACTTAAAATACTTCAGAAAATATATATCCTTGAAATACTCGAAACAATTACTAAAATTTTTAACAAGACCAAAAAGAAAAAATTATTTTGTAAAAAAAAAAAAAGATACATTTTTCAAATATAATAAATCGTATTTTTTTCCCTAGGAAAAAAAAAAATTGAAATGTAAATTTGATTAGAAAATCTAACTTTTTATACTTAATATACGAAAGGTACTTATTACGACGTTCTTTAGAAAATTTCACACAATTCAAATGGAAGTTAATTAATAAAATATGTTTAAATAATCCTTTTTTCTAGTTCTGTCATTTTTATTATTAATGCATTTTTTTTCAAACTTAAAATTATATTTTAAAGTAAATTTAAAGAAAAAAAAAAATCTTTACTCTGAAAGAAAAAGACTGAAAAAGTATTTTTATTGATAGTACAAATAAAAGAAATTGCATTTTTATGTATGCACTTTTAATTAAATAGACATTTTAATATTTATTTAGAGAAAATTAACTTATTAATATTTGCATTACAACATAATAATTTTTTAAGGTAAAAAACTATTCTAACTATGGAAAAGAGCTTTTAAATAAATTTTTATATAAATATCTTATACAAATTTAAATATTCTTCTTTTTTATTTATTTATTTATTTATTTATTTATTTATTTTTTAAGGTAAATGAAATATTAATACAAAATATTACGCAACATATTTTTTAGACCATAAAATACATTATTTAACTTTGTAACAAATAAATAATTAAGAAATTAAAATTTACGCATTTAACATCAACATATTTAACAAAATATCAGCACATTGTACTGCGGGGGAAAATAAATAAATAAATAAGTCTGAAAACTTGTTTCATTTACATGCAGAATATCAGCGACAATTATGGTCAAACATAATCTATTCTTTTTTCATGGGTTCTTTTTTTTAGCCCTTTCCAACAGTGTACTGTAAAATATAGGTTCTTAAAAATAAGTATATACTGTCTCAAAATTGCTTCGAAACAATATATACTTAAATTTGAAAAACCCATGTACTCATTTTTGAGTACATTGACATGTCATTGGGATTCTTATTGTTCAACCCCATTTTTGAGCATGTCAATATACCCAAAAATGAGTACATATGGGTTTTTAAATTTAAGTATATACTGTGTGGGGGCTATTTTGAGACAATATATACTTATTTTTAAGACCCTATTTTTTACAGTGTGCTGAAAGGTATTTATGGATTTTGTTCATTTGTCTGTTCATCTGTTATGAACGCTTTTATTAGGTCTGGTTGGTGTAGAGAGTATGGTTAGTTATCTGCTCTGTGAAACCGCTCCGAGTAGGATTCCTCCTTGGGATTTCACTGCAGGATACTACCTCGTGATCACGCAAAATTCAGAGAAAAATATGGAAAACTCCGAACCGCTAGGCCGACGAGCGCAATAAGGGATCTAATTCGGTATTTCCCCCTGTATTAGCTTAGAGAGAACTTCTAAGTCAAAATAATTTTATACTATCTTGAAATTCTTATGCAGGGTGTACCAGCTAAACCGCAGAATCTCTGCACAGCCAGATTACAGTGTAGCCAAAGTACAGTGCAGCCACATATCCTAAAACTAGTAGTGAGGACGCGTCCAAAATGTTGGAGGGATGCCAGCTTGAAATTTGGAAAACATCCAGCAATTCCGTACTCTGTTATTGCTCATTTTCTCCAAGTCAGTTGACTGTTACACCTATTTCAGCATTGGACTCGTTGAGTTAGCGCTTGCGCGGATGCTTCCATGGTTTCATCAAAAGTGGTCGAAGAATACCTAAAGAACTGTATTTCTTCGTCAAGTATTTTTTATTTTTTATTTTTTATTTTTTATTTTTTAAATATGAAAGAAAGAATATGATGCCATACTGGGAAAAAATAAATAAAAATAAGATAAACTGTTGGAAATATGAACATTGGTATTTGCATAAGTTATCGTACGAAAATGTTACAAATAACCACTGCGCATATCCAGGTTTGCATGTGTGCTCCGTATCATGACATCGATCCATGCTTTGGATCGCAATCAAAAGATTGCATCTAGTAGCTACCAGTTATCTTTGTTTGACAACGTACGCCATTCCTGATTATTGTGATATATACTTAATATTATTATATATGTGTAGTCAGCCATTCCCCGGTGTGAGCCTGAGTATCTCGATACATGCTATAGAAATTTTGAATATCCTACTGCTTAAACATAAGCAAATACAGATGTTAATTCTTCCAATAAAGTTTTTTTATTTCTTTTGTGCACCAGATATGACAACACTTTTCCGTTTGCATTTTTCTCGAAAACTATTTGTCGTAGAGGTATAAATTCATAATTCTTGGAGTATTTTTAGGTAATCCATGCAAGGAATCTGGCTGTGGGTCTTTCCTGGACAACCTGTATGTTATTCAGGATCATCATAACATGTTTTATTGAAAGTTGTACAAATAGTACTACTTGTTTATGTGCAGGGATTCGCTAAAAAATTGGATACAGGGGTATACGAGGTATTAAACAGGTTTAATTTCATTATAAACTAAAATATAAATAAACTAAGTATAAACTATTAATTAATATTTATTGAAATTTTATTTTTCCGCCTGAGTGAAACTAATGCCTTGACCGGGAGTCGAACCCCGGATCTTTGACTTACAAGGTCAAGGCTCTACCAATTGAGCTTTCCAGGCTGACACCCCGGTCAGCATTACTCAATAAGGCAACCTTTAGGCAGAAACATCCCTGGTCTATCATGTAGATAGCTCGACATAAATAAGCCGCAGGAGATGGAAAACACCATTAAATAATGGGAGAAAGAAATACAATTTTTATTAAAATCACACAATTAACTGTGGAAGAAAATCATATTTATTGAAATTTTATTTTTCCGACTGATTGAAAATAATGCCTGGACTGGGAGTCGAAACCCGAATCTTTGACTTACAAGGTCAAGGCTCTATCAATTGAGCTATCCAGGACGACACCCCGGTCAAGTCAAAGATCCGGGGTTCGACTCCCGGTCCAGGCATTATTTTCACTCGGTCGGAAAAATAAAATTTCAATAAATATGATTTTCTTCCACAGTTAATTGTGTGATTTTAATAAAAATTGTATTTCTTTCTCCCATTATTTAATGGTGTTTTCCATTTCCTGCGGCTTATTTCTGTCGAGCTATCTACATGATAGACCAGAGATGTTTCTGCCTAAAGGTTGTCTGAGTGAATAATGCTTACCGGGGTGTCGGCCTGGAAAGCTCAATTGGTAGAGCCTTGTCCTTGTAAGTCAAAGATCCGGGGTTCGACTCCCAGTCCAGGCACTATTTTCTCTCAGTCGGAAAAATAAAATTTCAATAAATATGATTTTCTTCCACAGTAATTTGTGTGAATTTTATAAAAATTGTATTAAATTAGAAATTAGAAAAACCTTAACATTACTTCATACTTTGTCGTTAACGTTTTCAGTTGGGCGCCCAGCTCTCTTCAGACGACGATTTCTGTAGTGGAGGTCTTGAATGACGGTCTTGAGTAGTTTTTGTCATAAGGTGACGCCACACATAACGTCAGCAGCGCAGTGGCACCAGACAGAGTATGACGACAAAGCATGAAGTAATGTTAACTCCAAAGCGAAGTAATGCATTAACGCCAAAGCACGAAGTAATGTCAAGGTTTTTCTAATTTATTAATTGAGGTTTAATTTATTTATACTGCACAAAACCTAACGAAATTTACCCAGATTATTTAGATAAACAAAAGTATTATCTATAGGACATGGCGTGTTTAGTTTTAATAAGTATAAATGGCTGTATAAAAATAATTAGTTATATTATAGAAAATTGCCCGAAGTTTATTTTCAGTTGTATTATCAACGGACTTTTATGTATTTATTACTATATTAAATATTTATCACACTTCATGACAAGTATGCAATATTTAAATAATATAGGGAAGATAATAAAGGCAAGAATAACCTACATTATACTTTACATTTAAAAGTAAAGCTTCTGTTCATTCACCAATTCAAATCGTAAACAAACAAAGACGATTCGACTCCGAAAAGATTTAACTCTGGAGGCTACTCTAGCGTTATTGTTAAGACGTAAGAATCTATACTTTCCATTCAACACTATTTTTATTAAATCACAGAAGACCTCGTGCATTCACAATAGCGTTTATCCGGTTTCATTAAGAAAACAAACAGTATAAAGATAAATTTTGTGAGACTTCCTGTAACATAATAATAAAAAAAAAAAGTTGTAATCATAGATGTAGATAAATAATTAATCGGAATTTAAATATATAAACAATTTAAAAACCTTGCTTTGGCTTCATAGACAGGCCATAATATTTTCTGTGGGGCGCCCCACTTTTGTCACCGGCTTCACAGGTGCTGAAGTCCTCGGAATCCGACGACGCTGATGTTCTGTAATGTTGGTGGCTTCCTTGAAAAGGTGGAGACATTTTATCTACGACGTTTTATCTACTCCTATTGAAGGAAGCCGCCAACAATGGAGAACGTCAACGTCGTCAAACACCTTTTGAAGGAAGCCACCAACGACGCAGAACATCAGCGTCGTCGGATTCCGAGGACTTCAGCACCTGTGAAGCCGGTGACAGAAAATATTATGGCCTGTCCATGAAGCCAAAGTAAGGTTTTTAAATTGTTTATAAATTTAAATTCTTCATACTTCTATGTATATTGAAGGAACTTAAATAATTTAACGGGTTTTGTAATATATATATAGTTCTTGTTACATATGAGAGCAGCAGATTTCTCCGATGGTACAAAGAAAAATGAAATCTTAAAAAATATAATGTGTTAACAACTTTCGCAAGTTACAATAATTCAGGTTCCAATTTGTCTAGTTTGAAAAAAAAATAACAAAATAAAATATGCGAAAGAAATATCACGGAGTTCGCACAGATAATGAAACCTTTTTCAAATCAACTTAACCATTTCGTGATTTAACATTCAACATATAAACTTTGTTTCAAGTAATAATAAATAACACAAAACAAATCTGAAAACGATAATTATACCCTAATCTACAAGATATAAACTGCTGTTTGTAAAAAATGCAACACCATGAAGGAATGCGAATATCACAATGATATTTATTGGGCTCACACATTATAGTAAGAAGAACAATTGATTAAAATTTCAGGAAATTTGGAGTAATATGTACTGAGAAAACAGTACATAAAGCAGCGACCTCTGTGAGCAATAACTCCCTTTATCTGCCTAGGCATTGAATCAAACAGCGATTGGATGACATGTACGGGTAAAGCACTTCATGAAGCTTCAACACGATGCCACAATTCATCGATCGTAGTTACTGGTGAGTGGTGGGGGGTCAGTCGCTTTTCAATGATTAAACAGTCATTTTTATTGGTGCGAGATCAGGAGAACGCGCTGGCCAGAGCAACAGTCGAACTATTCTGTATTTAGGAAGGTCCGGACTATACTGACAACTTGCGGTCGTGCATTATCCTGCTTAAATGTGGCGCTGCGGGGGCCTTGAATATAGAGAGGAGGTGCGAGCGTTAACTCACCAGAAATTTAATGACCGCATTTCAGAGTGCCGGGAATGCGAACAAGAAGTAATCGAGACGTGTATCCAATGGGACCCCATACCATCACTGCATGCGGCGGACAGTGTGACGATGTCGAATCCCAGCTGGCATTGTGCATTATTGACAATGCCGTTAAGTACGGATAAGGCAATCTTGATGCTGTAAACAGGATTGTGATTTGTCTGAAAGGCGACTTCACGCCATCCCTGCGTCCAGGTTCGTCATTAATCACACATTAAAGGCGCTCGTATCAATGATGCAGTTTTGAGGGTAATCAAAATTTTGGTAGCTGCATACTGGGTCACCACCTGGAGTGATGGTATGTGGTACCATTGGATACACGTCTCGATCACCTCTTGTTTTGATTCCCGCTACTCTGAATACCAGCCATTACATTTCTGACGAGTTAAGGCCTTTTGCTGTGCCCTAAATTCAAGGCCTACGAAACGCAATACTTAAGCAGGACAATGCACGACCGGAAGTTGTAAATATTGTCCGGATCATCCTTGATGCAGGATATGTTCGACTGTTGCTCTGGCCAGTACGTTCTCCTGATCTTGCACCAATGAAAATGACTGTTTAATCGTTAAAAAGCGACTGGCCTCCACCGTTTACCAGTAACTACGATCGATGAATTATGGCATCGTGTTGAAACTTCATGAAGTGCTTTACCCGTACATGTCATCCAATCGCTGTTTGATTTAATGCCTAGGCAGATAAAGGGAGTTATTGCTCACAGAGGGCGCTGCTTTATGTACTGTTTTCTCAGTACGTGTTACTCCAAATTTTCTGAAATTTTAATCAATTGTTCTTCTTACTATAATGTATGTGCCGAATAAATATCATTATGATATTCTCATTCCTTCTTGGTGTTGCATTTTTTACAAACAGCAGTATATATGTTTGTGCATTTAACTAGCATATAATAAAATCGTTATATCCTGCAGTATAATAATTTGTTTATTTTATTTTGTTTATTGTAGTTTGAAAATATTTAACTGTACCTACCAGAAATTTTACCCATTGACGTAATATATCTGGATCATATTGAATGTCACTGTACACGAACTACTTCGAATTCCATAAAAAAAATTCGACAAGCACCTTCATATGATATAGATTTAAAATAGGAAATTTGGACTTCCTGCTATTGCTCTTCAGTTATGCGGAGAAAAACACATAGAGACCAACCTCTACAAATCTGATTTTTGAATTTAGGGAAACTGAAAGTAGAAAAAATCAATACTAAAATCTCAGTTTCGAAAATTTGACACACACACACGAAAAAAAAAAAAAACTTTCTTTATTATTATAAGGGTAAGATAAAAAAAACGCGAGTGTAGTCACATAATTTTTTATAACGCTTGTTGTCGCTTGTCGGTCTTTTTGCCGCCGCTGTTTAGTGTTGGGGGAAAGCCGAAAGAAAGCCAGCAGAGAAAGATGAAGTGCCTTTAATTCACGCGAAGTTTTTCCCGCAAAATTCTAACCTGTCTGAAAAACTGGAAATGGGGAGAAAAATGAATCAACATTGGTGGTCGCGTCGCGGTCAAATAGACCGATTTGGAAAGTAAACTGTTTTTAATTGCTCAAAAAATAGCAGGAATGACTTGAAAACATACTATGTTAGAGGACATCCACCCAAGGTCAGGTACACAGAGTTTCCCCACTTTATTTTTAAGGGTGATCTGCAGGAGGAATTTAAAAGCTATGGGCGGCAAAAAGACCGATATGCGACTACTAATGGGTTTGTTTGTTTGTTCGTTTCTTTTGCCACTCGGAAATTCCGAGACCCGGTAGTGAAACTATCCGGATTTAAGGCAGGAGGGGTGCGCCTTCCGTTTTTCAGAGGAACCCCACTAGGGAGGAAGAACGACTTAGCTCCAGAAGCTAGTGAAAGATGGCAGCACCAGCAACTCGAATTTTGATCCAGATCAAGGCCGAGTTAAACCCATATTCCGGTACCCCCAGAGGTATAATTTTTGATGGTGACATGGAGGACTTTGTGACCACGACGGAATTTTAACGTGCACCAGTCGCCTTTAGCGTCTACTAACGGGTTAAGAAAGCTTAATAATTGTAGAATTTTCCCCCGTATCTCCGAATAGACGGCATTGTCTCTTATGACAGACGGAAGTTTTTTAACTGTTTTAGTTCAGTCAGTTAGGTGCAGTTAACATTCTGCAGCTTAAGTACGAAGATCAAAAGTAATGGTTCTGAGCCATGGGTTGTTATTTTATGCCTTTTAAACATGCTGTTGTGTAAGTAGGTGCATTACTGTTTCTTCATAATTTAAGATGCGAAGAACCTTATCATTAGAAGCGATGTTAAGAAGATAATACCTGTTCTATATTTTAACGTATATTTGATGTTCTTTCTGTGTTTATCCTGTTTAAATCCAAGGAATGCCAATATAATAAACTTCTTCACTCCTTTTTCAAATCCATACCCTAGACACAAATCTCACATGAATTATTCACTATCTTTCCATAGATGACCGGACTTTCGATTTCAGACGTTTGTCAAATATCTTGACAAATTATACTGAATCTTTAGGCTTCTAGAGAAAATGTCACGCATCACATTTTTCAGCAAACGTTTTGCCCCGAAAGGAAAAAGGGGACTAGTAAAAAATTAAAGATAAACAAAAGGTTTCGGATCAACTTGTAAAAAGTAATGCTTGAAATTTTTCCATCTGTAGAATGTCATTATGAGGCTTTTTCTAATTTTATTGTTCATTTATATGAGACTGGTACATATATTCATGGCCATATAATTTTTTTTTATTATAACATACGGATATTAAACACAATCGAATGCTATTCCTAGGAAACTTGTCAGAATATTTTAGAACCAACCTACGGCAATCAGAATATAAAACAATTAAACACCTAATGAAATATAAGCATTTTTATTAAATAGCATTTTAATTGCGCATGCGCAAGCTTTAAATTTCATTTGCATTATTTATAAGCATTGAGTACATGCACTGAATTACTTATTAAAAAAAAAAAAAAAAAAAAAAAAAAGAAAAACTTATCATAAATATTCAAAGAGTTATCATTGTTAGAATGAATTGCATTTCGGTTCTTCCAATAAAAGGAAAATGATAGGGTTTTTATCAATGTTTATTTAGAATTAATGAACACTAAATTACAATTGACTGAATCAAAGTAAAAATAGGGCTAAACGCCCTTATACTGTTACCCCTTTTTTAGAGGAATTGAAATTCAGTCTATTCTATCAACGATAATTTTTTTTCAAACTTGACGATATTTGTTTGGAGTCTTCATATAAGTAGCTCAATAAATTATGCATATGAAATTTCGTTAAAGATTGTGCATGCGCATTTAAAAATTACTTATTAAAAATGCTCGCATTTCATTAGGTATTTAATATTTTAATATTTTGATTGCCCCATGTTGAGTTTAATGCAGTATTTCAAGTTTCAGAATAATGGCATTGCATTGTATTTTAATGCTTTGTCCTGCATGTTATAATCAAAAGAGAGTGTTTTTTTTTTTTTTTTTTTAAAGAAATCTTTATATCTCTATGATTATGCGTTCTAGTTTCATGTAAATAAATACAAATAATAATTTAAAAAAAGCCTCGTAATCACATGCTACAGCTAGAACGCACTTCAGTATTACTTTTTATAGAATAATACGAAACATTTTGTTTTTTCTCAATATTTTTTTTTTTTTTACTGGTCTCCGTTTTGCTTTCGGGACAAAGCTTTTGCTGAAATATATGAGGCATAACGTGTCCTTTACATTCTGAAAGTTTTAGGATAATTCGCTAACACTTTTTCTACATACTTGACAATTCGTATAAAATCGAAAGTGCTCGGTCATTTATGGTAAAATGGTATATTCAGATTTTAACTAAAAACTGCACAAATGTTCCATTTTATGTTATATCCATATGCATTTTATAATAACTTTTAAACATTTTATTTGAAAAGTTAATATATATTTTTACTTAAAATAATTTTATTTCATTTTATTTTATAAATGTCACATAAAGAAAGAACAGAAAAGTAATTCTATTATAACATTTGAGAACGTATAATAATCCTCTCGGTAACAAACTGAGATAAGGTGAGAATTTTTTTTTTTTTTCTTATTTCTTCATCTTCTTTTTCCTTATATTTCTTTTCTCATGATATATTATCAGCAAAATATCATTATGGATATTAAGTTAGACGATACAATATAAAATACAGTACCCGCCGCTTATTAAAATAGCATTCGTTCTGAGACAAAGTGATTTTATAAAGCGGCTGATTTTTATATGCGGCGAAAAATCCCGCAATTAAGAAAGAGGTATTACTTCCCTGAATTTGGAAAGAAATTTCAAAAGGTACCAAATAATGGAATTAATAAACAATATTAATTAACGTTTGACAGATAATTAATTAATTATTACTTCAAAATAAGTAAATTAAACAGATTCTAAGTTTCGATATGCTTTCCTTTGAAAAAAATTATAGTTACTTTGCAAAAAGTTCACGCTTTTCATTTAAATTTAAAAATTTTCCATTTAAAACTCTTGCTTCTTACTTATTTAAGAACTAGAAATTCTCTTTTAATTATTAAAAATTAAAAAATATGCATATCACATGCGAACCAAATCAAATTTGTACTTATTACCGCGCTTTACAGAATACATTCCTTGAAATTATTACTAGGGCGTGTTTAATTTGTAGGTATGCTTTAAATGCAAACTTTTCGACAAAGAGAGATAACAGATTACTCAATTTCCTTTTCTTTTTTATTTCAAAAATAAAATGTCAGAGTGCAAATAAAACTTTATTTAGCGTTCATAAATGGCCTTTTTGCTGCTGAAGAGATAATTTTGAGTTTATTAACCGGTCATGTTCATTTTATTAAGCGGCGGTTTTAAAAATGGTTTGTACTGATCTGATTCCGGTCCTGGCAATTTGATCAGATTAAGCGGCTGATTTTATTAACCAGTAAATTTATTAAGCGGCGGTTACTGTATATTAAAAAGATAAAAAAAAAAATACTTTTTATCCAAAGAATTAATAAGATAAAACTTTTAAAATGATAGAAACTTACAAATTTAATTAATTCAGATAACGTACACGACGACTGCTTTGGCAATAGGAATTTAAATAATTATAAGATAAAAAGAACTTTTTCTATACCATGTTTTAAATTTTCTGATGAATCACAGAGCTCGTATCGATGTGCATAACATTTTTAAAGTGATATGACGTCAATTTTTGTGAGATGCATAATTTAACTTTTTATAATTTTTTAATGTTCACGTGTAATTAAATGTATTTATTTTTATGCCGAAAGAAAATGAACTCGTAAATTTTTTTTGGCAACAATTAAATTATAGCTAATATTTTAATGTCTATTTTAACGCTGTTAGGGTGTTATTATTTTCATATTTTAATTAATTATAAGAAAACTAATCAAAAATTCGAAAATCGGACTTCGAAGTATTGTGTTGTCACCAGGTTCTGAGCTACTGTGAAAGTTTTAAATGTCTAGCTAGTAGGGAAGTTAGTTAAAATTCGATTGCAAGATTTGTACCGGACAAACAAACATACATACATACAAACAAACAAACATACAAACAAACAAACAAACATACAATCAAACAAACAAGAATAGAAGTTAATAAAAACATGGTAAAATATGAATAAATTCGATGTACCTACATATAAACGTTAATAATATTTACTCCGTTTATTTTACCTAAAAAAGATAAATAAAGTAAAATAAAACACGTGTTTTAATTGAACATTGTAATACCATGGAAGAATTTTTTCCCGAATTTGTGTTATAATTGCATTTCGCCAAATAATAATGTATGAGGCGTTTACATTTTCCGTACTTTACCCTCATTTATCCTCTCACCCCACACTTTTTTAATGCCTCGTTTTACTTAATAATAGATTTAGAGACACCTAAAGATTAAGAAATGAGTTTATATTATAACTAAAATCCACCCATTTATTAATAACTTTTTTTTTTTTTTATTGATTACACTACGTGGTAGGTCGTACTTTAAGTCGAGGGTTGAAACACAATAATTACTTTCGTGTCTATACGTCATTTAATAATATCTCAACAAGAAATTAGTCAACGGTTTCCTCAAATATGAAATAATGGTGTTACAGTAGAATAGAGAGAAAATGAGTGGGTGAATGTTTATAGAATAAAGTCAATATATGGACGCCCATCTGTATAAAAACGGTGCAGCAATAACATAAATCAGTGCCTAAATTGGAGATCCCACATACATGTTGTATATTGCTAATTTTAAATATAACAAGATTTGTCAGAAAATAATATTATGTGTTTAAAAAGAAGTTACTTATGTTTTTAAAATAATAATGGTGGAAAAGTCTTTACAAAAGGGCAAGTCTAAGGAAATCATATAAATTGTAAAATATTAAATATGTTTAAACTTCTTGCAGACATATATAAATTTTAAACATTTTTTTTTTTTCTGTAAATAAAGCATATCCCCCCCCCCCCCCATTTCTTTTCCATTTATTATTGCATTGATTTATTTTCGCACAGGTGAAAAAAACAAGCCATTTATAACAGAATAAAAAATAAAACAAATAGAGATATGCGAACTTTAAAATGTGCATTTTTTAGAACTTCTTCTAATTTCTTCATAAATAATTTTTATTTGATAAACTATCTTCCTTTATTTAACTAAGAAAAACTTAAATTTTATTTCGCATGAGGAAAGATATAAATTGCTTTTTTTCGGTATTTAAAAAAAAATAAAAATAAATAAAATAAAAATTGACTTGCTAAATAAGTAAAAAATTTATTATTATTTTTTTAAACATTTTTTTGCAATTTATTTTTCGAAATTAAGTGCAGCTTATTAATTATATAAAAACAGTTTTATTTTGCGCTGACGCAATCGAAATATATAAAGAAGTAAAGTTATTAAATTATTTCTAAGATGCTGAAGTGTTTGAGTTATTTTAGTAAACACCTTGTTTTAAATTAGATTAAATTGTTGAGATAATTTATTTAGAATTAAAAATGTTAAAAAAAAAAAAAAAAAAAAAAAAAAAAAAAACTGTTTTTCTCTAATATTTATGAATTTATTTATAAAAGTAGGTTTCATTTTCATTAAGTTAAATAAATAATATTTCACATATTTTTATAGGAAAAAATATTTTTTTGGACTTTTGGAAAGAATACCTTTTAAATATATATATATATATATATATATATATAACAAGATTCTAGAAATATATAAATAAGTAAGAACATAACATATTATTTTAATTAAAATGTTCACTCTAAAATATAAGAATACGGAAAAGAATTAATATATATATAACGGGTGTAGAGAATAAAATAGACTATTACTATTTGTATGTATGCATGGGAATTTTATATTATATATAGATAAATACTTTTTTTATAGATTCCCAATTACATTGGTAAAATCTGTGCTACAACTCTAAAGCAAAAATTACTTTGCAACTACAGGATAGTATAAAGAGCAAAGAAGTACAAAAATTGGTACTTTCCAAGTTCAAAAGTGGTGTATCCAGAAGCAAAATATTTCGTCATTTGAAAGGTGTTTTAAGTTGTGCCACGTTTTTAAGTGGTGTAATATGATTAGAAAGAGTGACAATATTTAAACATCTCAACCTCCAGACTGTCCACGCATTGTCCGCACCAAAAATCTGATTCAGAAAGTGAAGAGTCACTTGACACGTAAGAAGAGCATCTCCATAAGGAAACTTGCTAGGGAATTGAAAGTATCAAAACCATCTGTACAGCGAATACTTAAAAATGACATTGGATTAAGACCTTACAAAAAAAACGAATACAACCTAAACTCATAGAAACCTAAAAGCAGAAAAGAATCAAATTCGCTAATTGGGTGCGACGCAATTTCAGAAAAGGTTAGACTAAGAGAATTCTTTTTTCTGATGAAAAAAGGATTTAAATTCACTGGATTACTCGATTTAAGATGAATTTGTACAGCAGAAGAACTGCGATAAAATAAAATGTTAAAAAATACTGATTTCAGAACTAAAACGAGCTGTAAAGAGAATAAGAAAGGACGTAATAATGGAAAGTTGTCTCAGTTGGACCAGAAGCTTACATCGAATGGCAAACAGCAACGGGGATTATTTACATAAATTAATATGTTGCATTTTGTTTATTATTCTATCTGTATTTTTTATGTGTAAAACTAAGTTGGGTTTCACTTAAATAAATTTAGTTATACATCAATTTATATCAGTCTATTTTATTCTGGTACACCCGTTATAATTAATAAAAGGATTTTATATTAAGAATGATTTATTATTATTATTATTATTATTATTATTATTATTTAACGTTGTCTAGCATAAATTCAACTCCTAAACACTACTTCGTGACTTTATGAGAAAGAGAAAATAATCATCATTTTTAAACAAATTCTTTCGATGTGGAGTAATTTACTAAAACTATTTAATCAAGTGAATCCAGTATAAAAGATTTTATTTGCTTGGTATTGAGTAGCCCTGTAAATTGTCTGTAAATTATATACGTCCTCACAGTGCACTTGAATTTAACACAGTGACAGAAGTGAATATTACTACTTGGCATGCACTTCGATGAATTCCTAGATATAACCCTTATAAATCACAATGTTTTTCTTTTGTAAACGCATAGTGAATGCTTCTCGTACAATATCTAAAATAAAAAACCGTTTGTAAAAATATGTTTATTTTATTTTGTTTAATGCAGTCTAAAGGTATTAAACTGTCGAAAAAAGAAGTTTTATCCAAAGACACAACACATTTAACTACTTTTGAATGTCCCTGTACAGTACACCTATTGTTTGTCTGATTTCAACAAAACATTTCAAGTGCACTGGTTCTCCTAATAATAAGGGAACCATTTTATCTACTTTAACTGAAAACTGGAAAAAATTATTAAAATAAATATAGTTTTTATTAATTTGAATTGCATTAATAGACGATATTAATACAATTTTATCAAGAAAACTTTAAAATACAACTAAAAAGTGTTTTTTTTTTTTTTTTTTTTTTTCACAGATTCGCAATTATAAGGACAGCTCCATTGCTTATATATATCTATATATCTATATACATATTACAGCATTACAATGAAATTTCTTCTTTTTCTTTTCTTTTCTTTTGTTTCTTTTTTTTTTCAAAAATCTAATTGATTTTTTTTTTCTGTAGCTATACAAAGTTTGTCTAATGAAAAAGAGCGAATATTTTTCCGGATGATATACAGACAAACCATTGTTAAATAGCACAAAATATATCCCGAAATGAAATCATCTGACGACGTACGGTTTTATAACTAGGTATTTCAGCAAATCTAGATTAAAGACTAATTTAAATTCCACAAAATCTACGCAATTTTAAACTTCCTAAGTATTCTTTTCTTCTATTAAGCATTAAAAAAATCATTTTAAAATCAAAATTTAATATTTCGTTTTCAATATGCTCAAAAACAAAATCATACAGTTACATTAAGTCTTACAATAGATCCAAATAAAAAATTATTTTAACTGTCATTAAATTTATGGTCCTGGTTTATTTATATCTAAATTCCTTTATAATTCCTTCAAGCACAAAAATATATATATATATATATATATATATATATTAACAAATAAATATTAAACTTAAAACTATTTTTCCTCCTTTTTGTCAATTTAATAAGTTTTATTATTTTTTTCCCCAAAACATTTTTATCATTAAAGAATATGTGCATGCATATGACACATGATTTAACGTTCAAAGATATTTGTCATTTGCCGTAGGAAAAACTTCATCCGTTATTTTCTTTTATCGCTAAAATAATTAGACGACGTTCTTAAAAAGGAGAAAAAGAGAGTTAGATAAAAGAAGTTGTTGATAGTAACGAAGTTGAATAACATTGTATTATCGAATCTTTTATATTTGCTTAGCATTATAAAGCAAGAGTCAGTCAATTAAAACTTTCCTTACCTTACTTTTTCATTTATTTTTCCCAAGCAATCTATACTAATTTAAATTTCCTCAGCAATTCATACTTAGAAAACTGAATGGAGAGAATGGAAGAGAAAATAAAACAAAATTATTTTGACCAAATGAAACGTCTATCTAATATAAAGATAAGCTTTCTTATTTTATTTTAAAGTTATTTTTAACCGATAATCTGTCTGGTATAAAAACTTTCCAGTATTTAGAATAAGACAGCGGAAATTTGTGTTAAATTTCAGAAATATATCAAAAAACATAAAAACGGTTCATAATTTGTTTGATAAATATCCATATATATATATATATATATATATATATATACTTTGCGCTACAACGTGCAGAGTTTCTTTTCCCCCTACCATTTAAATTAAAATTTTGTTGTAACTTTGAAATTTGATTTCTCCTCTCCCTATATATCATCCTCCAAAAGAAAGAAAAATAACATTAGTCAAATAATGAATGAAAAGTAGTCAAGAAAAAGATACCAGAAAACGGGAAGTGTAGTTGCGGGAGCGGGAAACTAGAGTTATCGACGGCGCTTGCTACGTAACGCCCAATATATAACATAACCTAAGGTGCCTAAAGTAGATTCTAGGCACCCTAATATAATCTACGTAACGCCTCAGTGGTGGTGATAAATGTTTAACCTGTCTCTTTGCTAATAATCCACAAATAGAAAGTTTTTCTAATTTGGTAATTTTTATAAAGTGCTTACTGTAGTTCATTTACTAAAGTGTAATGCATGTCAATGGGAATATACATTAGATAAACAGGTGTTTATAATTTGTTCAGAAGCTCTCACGTAATTGATTACTTCTTTTGTGATATGTTCAAAAACAATTTTATATATATATTACATAAATGTCACAAAATTCTTAAAATGTACCGATAATAACATCAACAGAAAAAATAAAATCAAAAATAATTAATAAACTTAACAATATAAATTAAATCCTTTTAAATCATTTTAAAAGCTCTAACGAAACCTGAAATAAGTATTTTTCTTATTTCACTTAAGAGGTTTCGTCCCCCAAATTAAATCTTTTTTTTTTTCTTTTAAGTTATTGTATTTATAAATAAATAAATACATAAATAAAAATAAAATGAAATAGCTGGGATTACGTGGGCTTTAAAATATTCGAAATATTTAACGATAAATGTTGAATAAAAATCAGAGAATGATAAAAAATATAACTTCAGCCTAATATTTCTATTCGAAATAGCTTTTCTACAAGGAACATGCTTTTAAACTGTACCAGCAGAATGCATTTGCAATACAGCAATATCTTTAAACACATCCCATACAGTTTCTCCAAACCCTATTTATTCATATTTACATACAGCTTTTATCGTGAAATATGGAGTTCTGATCTCTAAAGGAAATCCGATTTATTTTTACTGAATTTCCATATATTTCTAAGAAAAAATTCTCTATCTATGAATTTTCTCATGGGAGTTTTTTTTCATATTCTTGATGATATTATACACTATATTGCAATAGGAAAAGTAAAGCATATAATACATTAAGCTGACTGATAAACTGCTAAATTTTACGTAGATATATTTCTCCCTTTCTATGTATGTGTATATATATATCGATAGATACAGGTATATTAATAACTTGTATAAACCCCAGTGGCGCAATTGATTAGCGCACTGTACATATAGACAGTGATTGTGTGAGGAACTGCCGGGGTTGTGAGTTCGAGCCAGTGATGCCAGATGGTCGAAAATTATTTCCCCAAACAGGTCTTCAAATTTCCCCAAATCAGGGGATTTTTTCAAAAAAATCCCCAACTTGATTTCTACTAAAAAGGGAAAATAAAATTTTTTTCAAAAAAAAGAAAAAAAAAAAATATATATATATATATATATATATATGAGGAGCAAACATTCAAACCGTGTTTTCTCCAAAAATAAGAAAAAATGAGTTTGTGATTTTTCTGTGAACTCAACATTAAATAGCACAAAATTATACTATTATTTTAAACCAAAAAATTTTTTATCACATTATAAACGCTCTTAGAAAGTTGGAGTTTCAATCAAACAGCGTTTTTTCCAGAGCCTGTTTTCAGTCAAACTGTGATTTTTCCAGCCGGCCAGTCAGAACTGTTCTTTCTGGTCGCGTGACTCGTACATGTACCAGCTTTTCATGTTTGTTTATTTCGTTGGTTCTATCTTGTTTTCTTCATTTTAGAGGAGTGTGCTTTATTATTATTATTATTATTATTATTTTTAAATTTCAAATGGAAGAATTAATAGATGGTGTATTAGTGAGTACTTCTAATTATGGAACTAGAAAAAGACAGAGAATTCATGGGAAAAGAAAAGAAGCGAAAAAGGAACGATATTCAGCATCTTCAGATAACTACGTTTATGCTGGATGCCAACATTCTAGTAATACTTTTTCATGAACTGATGTTAGACCTAATGACGTTAAGAAGCTTCGGGATAGACTTTACGAAATTCCGGACAAACAGCGACAAGATTCTATTATAGCTTCATTGGTTGTTACAAAAAATGTGACTCGAGGTAGACCTAATAACCCAGCCCAAAAAAAATCGCAGTCACCTGGCTTACAGCATGAATTTTCTGCTTCTTATTTTATTACTAGTAGCAGTGGTAGGAGAATTCCTGTGAGTGAAAACAATTTCATGGCTATAACTAAAGTAGGTCCTACAAGTCTAGCCAATATTGTTACTAAAGTACATGCTGGTAAACCTATTGAGAAAAAGAGAGGAAGGGATAGAAAAAGCCACTTAAGCATTAATAAAAAAAACAAGGTAAGATAATTCATCTCAAACTTAAAGGCATCAGAAAGTCATTATGGAAGACAAAAATCGAAGCGATTGTACTTGCACTGTACATTAAGTATAAGGAAGTTGCATGAAGTTTACAACAAGAACTGCAACGATGACCTGGACAAAGTTAATTTCACTATGTTCAGAAGAATATTCATAAATGAATTTAATATAGGCTTTAAGTCTCCTTCGGGTGATGTTTGCAGCACGTGTTCTTTACTTGACCAAAAAATAAAGTCCTGTTCTGTAGGGTCCACAGAAACAGTAGATCATATGACTGACAAAAGAATTCACCTACTAAGAGCCAATGCATTTTATTCCATTATGAAAGAAAAAACAGATGAATCAGTCGATAGTTTGTGTTTTGATTTACAACAGATTCAACGGCTGCCAAAAACAAATATTCAAGATGCTTATTACTTAAGGCAATTCAACTTTTACAGCTTATGCATGATGAGTTTGGATGGTCTAAATACAACATTTTATACTTGGTCTGAGGAGTTAGCAGACAAAGGCAGCACTGAAATATCGGCGGCTTTATATTGTCACCTAAACAAAATGGACCTTGAAGGTAAAAAATCTTTGCGGCTCTTTAGTGATGGGTGTATTGCCCAAAATGAGAATAACATAATTCTTCAAATGCTATTGAACTTTTTGTACACTACAATATCAAGCATTGGAAATATACTATTGTATTTTCCTGTCAGAGGACATAGTTTCCTTCCAGCAGATCGTATATTTGGTCGTCTTGATAAGAACCTCAGAAAAAATGTAACAATGGCATCAAAGGAACAATACTATGAACTGTATCAGAAAGTTGGTAATGTAAAAATATTGGGGATTGATTGGAAGCTTTATAATACAAAATCACTTAATGCTTATTTCAAAAATTTACCATACATATCAGAACTGAAAAGAATAGTTTTAGAAGAAAATGAAGAAAGTGTGATGGTGAAAGGATTCAAAAACTATAAATTCGAAGCTATAAAAGAACAATCTGGAGAAAAACTTTTTAGGAAGGGGATTAATACTGCTATTATACGAAATGTTGTCTTACAATCTCTTCCTCTGAGTCATGGAATGAAAAGAGAAATGAAGTAGACAAACTTTTAAAATTAATGTATGGTGAAGAGTGGAAAAATAAGCTTGATTTTAAATGGTATAAAGATACCATTACTAATAACTTTCATGTAGAATATGGAGAAACAGAGGAAGCATGCAATTGCTTAAGTGAAGATATTGGTTTAAAATTTTAAATTTTAAATTGGCTTAAAAATTTTAGTTCTTCCCTACAATTTCCAGGATGATTTTTCACGTGTAAATATTTAACTTAATTTTATAATTACATAACAAAGTCTGTTCTGTTAATTAGTTTTATTACATTAAGAATGTTATTTCATCAATATGCGAGTTACATACTTTTTCATTCAAAAAATGTTTTGTCCACATTGGAAACATTCAAAACACGTTTTCTCCTTTTTGTTTCGGTCAAAACATGCTTTCTCCAAATTTCAAGTGCGTTTTTTTAATTAACTCTAACTTTATTAGGTAAAGTATGCCTTCAGATCTTCCCAGTAACCAGTAATACAACTAAACAAATGATAATTAGGGTCTAAGAAGGGTTATTTTTTAATTTATCAATTTTTTGTGTTTTCTGAAATATTGTATTCGAAGGAGAAAACACGGTTTGAATGTTTGCTCCTCATATATATATATATATATATATATATATATATATATATATATATATAAAGCAGATTTAAGTGGATTTAAGCTCAGATTTTTCCCCAAATGAAGGCATTTTTTGAAAAAAATCCCCAAATAACAATAAAGCTATTGAAAATCCCTGCTCGTAGGGATAAATCATTACGTTGCCGACATTGACAGAAAGTTGAACAACTCCCCAGATTTGTCCCCAAAAATTTTAGAATTCCCCAAAAAAGTCCCCACAAACATTGGGTCCCCAAAATCGTCCCCAGAAGCCTCAAAAATCCATCCCCAAAATGGGGATTGGATTTTGTTTCTGGGGATTTTGTTTAATTTGATCACCAAAAGTGTTTCCAAAGGTGAGGCTCGAACTTCGAGCCTCACATTTGGAAACTCTTTTGGCGCTCCTTGGCTTAATTGGTTAGAGCGTCAAAATGATAACGCCTTGGTCGAGAGTTTGATCCGCGAAGGTCCGGCGTGTTCATTTTATTCATAACATGTTTTATTATTATTATTATTTTGTCTATGTTTGATGTAATGTAGTATTGTTTTATTCAAGCAACACTGTAATTGGATTGTTTCTGTAGTGTGCTTTTCTTTAAATAAATGAATAATAATAAAAAAATATAATCTTCCTAGTTTAAAATCTTGTTGTGACCTTTTTTGTTTATTATTATTATTATTTTTTTTATATAAAGTTAACAATAATATGATTGACTGCAAATATATTTATAACTGTATTCAAATTAATGTGCCAACAAAGACTCTTAGAAATAATCATTCATTTCTTACTCCATTTGTAAAATATAATTATATTGGTAATTTTTCATTACATAAATTTTACAAAATTTATAATGAGCTTTCTGTGAATTTGAACACATTTAACATGTCTTTTGCTGTTTTTAAGGCTAGGAGTTTTTAACTTTTAAATTCATAACATGTATTTTTTTTTGTCTATGTTTGATGTAATGTATTATAGTTTTATTCAAGCAACACTGTAATTTGATCGTTTCTGTAGTGCTCTTTTCTTTAAATAAATAAATAGATATGTATCTCATTTAAATTTGAAAAATTACAACCACTCAAGAGGAATTCCACATCGGGGTTTTTAAACTTTCAATATGAGTGTTAAAAAAAAAAAAAAACTCGTCAACTCTTTTAAAACAAAGGGTTGAACCATAAATCTGTGATAATTTTAAATAAAATTATCGATTTATTTATTATTTATTTATTAAAAAAAAGAAAAAAACCCTTTAAAATGCGTTTTTTTTTTTTTTTTTTTTTTTTTTTTTTAAATATTGTTTATAGGTGTACAAAATTTAATTTCTTTCATCAGTTATGTTATGATTCTTTGAGATGCAAATCTGCAATCTTCGTGGATAATAATTTTAATAAGTAATTTATACTGAAAAACAAAGTAGAAAGTTTTGTGATGGTCACATCATACTAGTTTAAAAATAAAAGATTTGATATGAAAAAACAAAGACTATCTAATTGTTAACTTGCATTTAAATTACAATAAAAATTTAATTAAAAAATATAGCAAACCCTTTTCAGCGTTTTAAATATAATGTAATATATATATTTATTAATTATACGTATAACGAAAGTAACAAATTTATTTCTTAAACAATAATAAAAAATAAAAAAAAATAATAGTTCATTGAAATATTTATAAATACTCTTTGCTAAGATAAAAATGTCCAATCTGTCTGATAAATTCCAGAGGTCATTAAAATCTCATTTGTAAAAGTAAATAGATTAGAGTTGAAAGAAGACAGCGTAAATGATTGTCGAGGAATTAACATGCATGCACATATAATAGAACAAATCATTAACAAAACATATTTTACAAATATTTTATGAAAAGCATCAATTAAGTATATCTGTTTAAAAATTCGCGAGTCGATTAAATGTCCTTTTTTAAGCGTAAATAAAAGCATTTAACTGTAAAAAATAACATCTAAATTGTTGTTGTTCACAATTAACGTACATTCACATTGTTCTGAAAATTTTATCAAAAGCATACATTAATTGCTTTTATTTATTTTAAACTTCTTTTACGATTTATTTTTTATCTTTTTATTGATGATGATAACGCAAAACTGAATTTTAAAACATTTCATTAAAAAAATAAGAAATAAAATAAAATAAAATATATAATAAACTAAAGTACTTGCTGCAAAAGTGAGTTAGCTCTAATTTAATTTTTAAGAAAAAATTTAAAATATTAAAAAAAAAAAAAATCTTTCTTTTAATTTTTTATATATGCAAAAAAATATTTTTGATAATCTTTAACTTTTTTCTAAGAAGAAAAGCACCGGATTCGTGGAAATTTTCGAACTCCAATTCATATTTTGGGACATTCTGAAAGGATTTGACAATTTTTAGAAAATGTCTGCCTATCTGTGTGTGCACCTATGTGTGCTCACCAAAAATTTTGTTCATGCTATATCTGATGATCGAATAAACCAAATTTATCTAAAAATATGATATTTAGTTGCATCTTCATTTTGGGATCAATCACTCAACAGGTGGCACTGCATTCTCATTCTTTCATAATTTTCAATATGGGAGTACAGGACAAAATTTCGCATAAATTTACATAATGAGAATAATTTTTCATTGTGAAATTAAGAAATAAATATTTATGATAATATTAGTCAATCAGGGGAAAAAAAAAAAAAAAAAAAAATCTAAATATACGAGCATCGCCCCTCACCCCCCCCCCCCCCCCCACACACACACACACACCTCCTTCCCATTGAATGTAAATTTTCAATATGGATATTTTTGAAAATAATTCTCCAATACCTTCAAAACGACTGGTTAAATCATAACTCTGTGATAATTTTATTTTATTTTATTTATTTATTTATTACTTTCGCTTACCCATAAGGTAGAGAAAGTATTGTTTTTTACTTTTTCTTACCCATAAGGTAGAGAAAGTATGTTTTGGGGTAAAATTTTCGAACGCGAGTTTTTTGTTATATTTACATGTTCTGAGGTCTCCTGAATACGAAAATCATATTTTTAGCAAATGGTCTGTGTGTCTGTGTGCATGTCTGTGTGTGTGTCTGTCTGTTATCAGCATATCTCAAAAACAAATTATGGCAGAAAGTTCAAACTTGATATTCTAAATGTGTATCATATAAGAATGCTACACTAAACTTTTCGTTAAGATCAAGCAAATGGTTCGTGTACAGGGACACTCAAAAGTATTCGAATACATTACGTGTATGGGGGAAATTGCAGGTAAGTAGAGTTTAACATCTATAGAATGCACTAAACCAAATGAAACGAATATATATTTTTTGTAATAGAGATAGTCAACAGGGAAAAAAATTGTGTATGTAGGAGCCTCGTTTTCCCCCCTGGGGGGGGAGTCCCCCCTGAATATTATGAATATTATAAATCACTGTTGCACTAACTTTAAGCATTTTAGTGAATCTAGCATTTATAGTTTTTTACAGGGACACAACGAAAAATTCTTTATCATTACGATCTATGGTCTCAAAGTTCAGTAGCGTTAAATAAAACATCGTGTAATATATGGAGAAAAATACTCAAACACTCTATTATGGTTTTCTTTCTTTTGTTTGTTTAACAACTCCTCTTTCTTTACTTTATCTGCAAAACTGTTAATTACTCAATGTTCGGAATGTCGAGTGGAGTCACTCCAGATTTTATTTATTTATTTATTTTTAGTAGTAAAAATTTCGTATGTCAGATAACATTTTAAACTTTACAATTTTTTAAAAGGTGATAGTTTGGGATTAATGTTGCACTAGTTCTGCTCAACGGATAATTGGCGACGGTATGGGATACACCCCTAACAATCGTCTGAGATATGTCATTACAATTTTCATCCTCCACGAAAGAGATGGAATCCCCGCTTCGATAACCCGCAGAGGTATAATTTAGATGAGAACATGGAGGACATTGCGGCCGCGACGGATTTTGCGTGCACCAACACCCCTTAATGTACATGTCTTTGGCCGACAGGAGTATCGAACCCACAATATTCTAATTACGAGCTCGACGCTCGACCGACAAAGCTGCAACGGCCCTATAAAAATTATGAGTTATTTACACTTGTTAAAAATACATTCCTTATTTTGTTTAAAGAGTTACAGCATTACAATGAAATTTATTATTTTTTTCTTTTCTGTCGTTTTTTAAAACAATGTAATTAATAAATTTTTACTTACTCTTACCCATAGGTTCGAGAAAGTATTGTTTTAGGGTAAAATTTTCGAACGTGCGTTTTTGTTATATTTACATGTTATGAGGTCCCCTGAATACGAAAATCATGTTTATAGCGAATGGTCTGTGTGTCTGTCTGTCTGTGTATTTGTTTGTCTGTCTGTCTGTTAGAAGCATATCACAAGAACAAATAGTAGCAGAAATTCCAAACTCGCTATTATAAATGTGTATCATATAGGGATGCTACAGTAAGCTTTCGTTGAGATGAAGCAAATGGTTAGTGTACAGGGACAATCAAGAGAATTTTAATACATTACGTCTATGGGGGAAATTGCAGGTAAGTAGAATTTAACATCTATAGACTGCACTAAACCAAATGAAACGAATATATATTTTTTGTAATAGAGATAGTCAACTGGGAAAAAAATTTTGTGTATGCAGGAGCCTCACCTCTCCTTCCCCTGGGGGGGGGGAGGCCCCCTCGAGGAGAGTAAATTTTCATGATGGGTATCTTTCAAAAGAGCTCGCCAATACCTTTAAAACGAATGGTTGAACCATCGATCTATCGATCTGCGATAATTTAAAATAAAGTTATCGATTTTTTCTATTTTTAACAAAAAAAAAAAAAAAAAAAATTTAAATGTAATATTGAGAATAAATTCAACTTTTTTTTAAATATATATTTAGTGTTATACTACTTCTTTAATATGGAAATCGTCTGCATTATCATAAAAGATAATATTTAAAATAATAATTTTAATAAGTTATTTTTTAAAAACAGAATTATTTTTTAATAGCCAAATTAAATTCTATATAAATATAGGTGCATTAATGAAACGGGGGGTTGTGGGGGGCGGTAGCCCCCCTTACACAAAACTAATTATCTTATAAAACTCTTCCGAAGCCTAATTTGAATTGTTTAACCAGGTTTACATAACAGTACTCGTTATCTTACCTCTCAATCTGCAACCTGTATTTATAGTATTAAATTTCAGTGTAAGAGAAAGTCGTGTGAGTGACACACCATATTATTTTTTCTATTGTTATATAAAGTTCGTCTAACATGAAAGCGAGCGACAATTTTTCTAGTTGATGTATGAACAAATCATTGTTAAATAACGGAAGATATTCCAAAGCAAAATCATCAGACAACTTTAAATCAGTGTAAAGAAGAAAAAACCGGTTTTATAACTGGATATTTCAGTAAATCTAGATTAAGGACTATTTTAAATTTCTAAATTTAAAATCTAAATTTCCTTTTAATTCCTTCCAGCCTAAAAAATACTAATAAATCAATATTAAACTTAACCTGCTTTCCCCTCTTTTTGTCATTTTAATAAGTTTTATTATCATTTTCCTTGAGAATTTTTATCATTAAATTATACGTGTATGCATATGACACATGATTTAACGTTCAAAGATATTTGTGATTTGCTGTAGGAAAAAATTCATTTCTTATTTTCGTTTATAGCTAAATTAATTTGACGAGACATTGTTAAAAAGGGAAAAAAAAAGGAAAGTTAGATAAAAGAAGTTGTTGATAATAACGAAGCTGAATAAAACTGTATTATCGTTTCTTTTATATTTGTTTAGCGTTAGCATGAGCCAGTCAATTAGAATCTTACTTATCTTTCTTTCTCATTTATTTTTCCAGTGTAAGTTATACTTATTAAAATTTCATTAGCAATTCTTAGTTAGGAAACTGAAGGGAGAGAATGAAAGAGTAAAAAATAAATTAAATAAATAAATAAATAAAAATAAAATATTTTGACCAAATTAAACATCTATCTATAATACAAATAAGCTAATTCATTTTTAAGTTATTATTTTTGACAGATAAATTTTCTGATGTAAATACTTTACATATTGTATTTAAAAAGAGACAGCAGAAATTTGTGTTAAATTTCAGAAAATATCGGAAAATATAAAAACGTTTTATTATTTGCTTGATGAATATATATATATACTAGCAGACCCGGCCACGCGTTGCTGTGACTAAGTTATACGTTGAATTATACGGCTGTAAACTATTTAGTACAGTCAAATTATTATTTACGAACAAAGACGAAAACGTTGTAGCCGATGTAAAAACCCACTGGGTTGAGATTTGAAACTTAGGTCAAAATTTGGAAGCGATTGATAAAAATTTTCCTAGTGTTGATATTAAGCACAAATTAATTTTATTGTAGGGTCCTATAAATTTTAATGGAGAAGTGATATATATTATTTCTAATGCTACTTTGGATAAAATTGCTAAAATGACTAATATATAAATTAAATTCTATTAAAATTCTATTAAAATAAAAGTATAAAAGAAACAGACGATTTTAAAATCAATTTTTATGGAGGAGTGAAATATAATATATGCTATAATGGATAATTTTACTATAAAATGACCTCATCATTTTAAATATTTTAAAGAGGGCAACAGCTGTAGTTATAAAAAGGAAAACAATAAGGCTAAACCAGAAAAATAAGTAAATTTGATAAATATTTTAAAACTTTAAAATTGGAAATCTTATGAAATATTGGACATTTAAAGTAAATACATGTATCATTTTAAATAGAAAAAGATTTTGGAAAAGTTTCGTGTATTTTAACGAAGTGATGAGAAGTTTTTGAGTATGTTAAAATTTTAATAGTAAATTCAAGTTAATAAAGATGGAAAACATTGAGGATTAAGATAAGAATAATTATAAGATAAAAAAAAAAAAAAAAAAAAAAAAAAAAAAGAAAAAGAAAAAAATATATATACCATGCTTTTAAATTTTAATATACTAATAATATACTTATTAAAAGGAAAATGATAAATTTTCTATCATAGTTTGAAGTCAAATTTGTTTTCAAATGTCTAAATAAAATATCTGATGTAAGATACTAATATTTTGCAGCGGAATAGATTTCATTTCTGTCATCCTTGGCGAAAAAAAAAAGAATATCGCCAAATTATCTGGCGAAAATATTTAATTCCTTTCAAAAATCATGGTTATTTTAACAACTTATATTAAATGAGTAATGAATAATATGAAACAATATTTCGTACAATACATATTACATGTCATACATACGTACAATGAATAATACATATTACATTTCGTACAATGCATACATCTGGCATGCATATTTTCGTGTTACGCTTTTGATCGCCAAATAATAATAATAATAATAATAATAAAAGCCAAGGGCGACAGAGTTTTGAAATTTAAAATTAAAATTTTGTCAATTTGACAGCAAAATAATTCAATCTAACACCCGCGATAACTAATACATATCTATACCCAAATATAAGGATTAAAATCGGGAAATAAATTTCCTCGATTTTTAATAATTTCTTACAAAAAATCCAGTGGGCAATTAACATAGGAAATCTTTTTCTTGGCTGCACAGACGGTCAGTGAGTCACACTTCGCTTGCGTATAGAACTCATAGATATAGTATAGCATATATAGAATAGAGTGATCATTGGGGAGAAAAAAGTTATTCCTTTTCATTTGGGAAAAGACGACGTTTTTACCAAAATATAGACGTCTTTCCCCGAGTGAATACACACGGGAATACATACTAATATTTTAGCAAATAAAATTTATAAATAATTTATTTGCTAAAGGGGAATGGAAGACTCCAGATACAGTTTCAAATTCATATTTTTTTCTTTCTTTCTTTTTTCTTTCTTTCTTTTTTTTTCTTTTTTTTTTTTTTTTTCAATACCACTTAATGGCTGTTTCCAAAGCTTTTATTTATTTTTTTTTTCGGCATCAAAAATCTTTGTACGATAACATGGGGATGAGAGATCTATATATATAACTATATCTATGATAGAACTACATTAGCACTTTATCAATGTGTATAAAATCTTTAAATTGATTATGACGTCAATTTTCGTGAGATGCATAATTTAACTTTTTATAATTTTTTAACGTTCACGTTTGATTAAATGTATTTATTTTTATGTCTAAAGAAAATGAACTCGTATTTTTTTTTTTTTTTTTTTTTTTTTTGGCAACAATTAAATTAATGGAACTCACAGATATTTTGGAGCAACTTTAATAAAGGTCTATAATTAACAAATAATTGCAATAAAACAATATTGTGACAATAAATTGAGATAAAAACTATCCTATATCTCAAGTTGGACCAAACTGCACACAGTGTGCAAAATTTCATTAAAATCGGTTCCTTAGTTTAGGAGTTTACCCCGGACAAACATCGTGACACGTAATTTATATATATATACAGATGCAACATAATAGATCCACTTTTTAAAGAATAAATAGAGTCAATTTCAGTTAATTGATAGAAATGCTTGTCGTTTCATGTTCTTAGTCAGTCTAAGAACATGATTCCACAAGGATTTATTAAAAAAAAAAAAAAAAAAAAAAAAAAAACAGTATTCCGTGTATTTTTTTAAAAATAGGAATTTTTGCTAGCGCTAAAATAATTTTGCTGCCGACTGTATCATGTTTATTTAGGAACCAATGGGAAAATAGCATGTGAGATTTAGATTTAATAATCATCCAATGCTATTTAAGTTATTTTTATGGGACTCGTGGTTTCAGCTGGTAGTATTAGGATTTTCGTCATTACAGTTGGTAAAACTCATTTATCTTTTCTTTGTTTTTTTTTAGCCAGACACAGACTTAGTTAAATCAAAATATAGTTTGAAGAAATTTAGTTTAATCGATTTCAGATAAAGCTGCCATGGTTATGAGAAACAAAAAAAAAAGTACAGCATTAAAAATACCTGGGAATATATTATTTATTTTATTTTATTTTAAGCATTCTAAATAATGTAATTCATATTATTTTAAGAATTTTAAATAATATTTTCTGTAACAGTCTTTACGCGAAGTACGAACCCATAGTAATAAACAAATAATGAAAGATGAAACTTTACAAAAAATCTTTTGAGGTATGCATTATATTATTTTAATCGCGATATGTTAATACAATAAAATCACGTAAAAATTTATATACATATCACTAGCAGGCTTTGCCCGCTTCGCTGGCCACTAAATTTAAAGGAAACTCGTTTCTATATAGCTTTATAAAAATAAAATAAAATAAATTACTGAAATTGTTCAAAAGCTCGCCCCAGGTCCCTGCTGCATTCGGCAGCGATTTGGTCATCCACTGCAACTCCGGCGCTTGTCCCTATTACCTGCGACAATAGTTTAGTAATGAGCTTCCATTTAGGTGCTTATTATATAACAGTTTCGAAATAGATAGTATCGAAAAAATTGGAGTTTCCCTTTTATATTTGAATCCCAGTTACATGTGAACAACACTATACGTGTTGTTCACATGCAACTCGGACTGGACTCAAACGTAACTGGGTTTAGACAACATAATATTTGCCTTTACGTTATTTTATGTTTTTTTTTTTTTTTTTTTTTGTTTATCCAATCAACCATTAAATGACAGCAATTTCACGCCAAATATTACAATATGCTGTGACTGGCTACGTCTGTCGCATGAGACAATTAATTTTTTGTGTTTATATATAATTCATGGGTTGTAAACCTGATAGTACAGCCTTAATATAGTTCTCTTTGGCGGCTTTTGAATTTTTGTCACCATTTTAGACTTAATCCATTGTAACAATAAGACTTAATCCCTTGTAACAATATGCTATGAGCGCTATTTCTGCCGTATTTTAGACAACTAATCTTTTTATGGTTATATATATTTCCTATTAAACATATTTTTATTTATTTATTTAAATATTAATTTGAATTTTTCAAATATTTCTGTTCGACAGCGTGAGAGTGCAGTAACACACAGAGGTTCATTTGTTTGTATGATAAATTAGCATAGTGATTATTATATAAAAAAATAAATAAATAGGTAAACATTATCGTGTTACACAACTTTATTGTGTCGCTCCATTCGCAGTTTTTGAATTTTTGTCGCCATATTAGCGATGGATTTTTTTTTTTTTTTTTTTTTGTATGAAAAGGGGAAGACTATTTTGCTAATAATTTTATCAGACTCTTTTTTGTTTATACATAAGAATCCTTTATATTCTGCTTATATTTTTAATGCTTTTTAGGTTTAAAATAGTGCTTGTTGAAATAAATTTCCTATCTTTAAAACTGCATTTGTTCTGTAAATTTTGTGTAAAAATAAATCATTTATGTTTTTATATATTTGATGCGCTACTTAGATTAAAATGGCTGTTGCTATATTAAACTTCTTGTCGAAAAACGTTCGGTGAACTTCAACACCAAAATTTAAAAAATTGCCCAGCAGGATCTGTTAATGAAGCTGATAAAATAAAAATATGGTTCATAGAGTTTAAGTAATCTATTTAAAAAAAATTTTAAAACCCAAATTATTAATCTATCGTATCAAATACATAGATATAGTAATAATATATAGATTGATCATTGGGGACAAAAAAGTGATTCCTTTTCACTCGGGAAAAGACGGCGATTTTACCAAAATATGGCAGTCTTTCCCCGAGTGAATACACACGGGAATATGCACGAATGTTTTAGCAAATAAAATTCATGAATAATTTATTTACTAAAGGTGAATGAAAAGCCCCAGATATAGTTTCAAATTCATTCTTCTTCTTTTTTTTTTCCTTCAATACCACTTAATGGCTGATTCCAAAGCTTTTTTTTCGGCATCAAAAAT